>JAJHUR010136386.1:0-45806 GCA_027495735.1 Lutjanus campechanus | reverse complement strand
ATATGTAAAGTGTCTTGAGACAACTTTGTTGTGAATTGGCGCTATATAAATAAAATTTGATTTGATTTGATTTGATTTGATTCATTAAGATGTGCTTGCAATTCTGTATGCTTCATGTCTGCACTCTTTGAAAGCTTAAAATCAGAGAAGTTAATCAAATGATTAACTCTTATCAACTTATTTAAATACAACATCAAAATTTGATTGTTTGATCTCTTCTGCGTTTGTAGAAACAGGACCACAGGGACACAGTGGACACAGGACACAGTGCGAGTCTGTCACACAAATCAAACATCCACCTTTCTTATTTTCTCTGTGGCCAGACACTGTGAAAGGATAAAGATGCAGGGCATCATGGGTAGATGTGCGCCGATCTGTCTATCTGTCTCTAGGCTATCATAAAGGGATAGTTCAGTTGTGTGCAGTGTGGTTGTGTGAGGTACGTCTCCACTGTCAGTGTGTTATCTACAGTAGACGGTGGTTGACTTAGAGAGGGCTTAGACAGGACAGATCTCTTACAGAAAACTGAGGTTATAAACTGAGGACAAGGAATACTTGGAGTTGCATTATGGGAAATGAAAGTCAGGACAACCTCAGACAACCCCTGCAGATTTAAGTGTGACCTTTCTTTTTCTCTTTTGTGTCTCCCAACTTTATAAAAGCACAATAACAAATCACTGTTGTATGCTTTAGGGATGACATTCTGTCCATCAGTCTGTCTGTCCATCAGTTTGGTGCTGGTAAAGAGATGCCAAGAAGATTTTCTCTCTAGACTTTAGTGTAAAAATGTACATGCATCATGTGAGTGAAGAGCGAGCCATCAAGAGGCCTGTGTAGATTAATCAAACTAGAACTGAATCTATTCCATCAGACAAGCATCAGACAGACGACTGAAAAACACTTTGTTTGTAGCCTTGCCGTGACAGTAGATCCACTGCTACTCATCAGCAGTCTGGTTTTGTTCAGGCAGGAATTCACAGCCTCCAGAGGCCACTGATGAGGCTTTTTAGCTTATTGATCTGAATCATTCAGTGTCGATGAAGATCAAAGTGTGTGTGAGCTCACCTCATACAGAAGACACCCCAGGGACCAGATATCAGACTTAAAATTGTATCCGTTCTCATGGATCCTCTCCGGTGACATGTAGTACGGTGTCCCCACTGGGACAGACAGAGGAGCAAATACATCAAATCACACTTTTGTTCAAAAAATAATATATATACTTGAGAATGAGTGTTCTGTCTTACTGTAACAAAGTAGCACATATAAATCATCACTGAATTAACTTAATTGATTCATATTTGATCATATTGATGCTTTAACAACCTAGCACATAAAATGAATCAGATTTTGTATACTATAAGATTTAAATTAAAGGGAAAATTCAACACTTCTCATGAAGATGTCCAGTCATTGTTGATGTCTAATGTAGCCAAATTAAGCAATAAATTCCTTAGTGTTGCTATTTTGACTGAGTTCTCCTGCTCACTGAGCCATGCCAGCAGGGCCTACATGTACCAGGATGCACTGTGCACACTTGTGCACTTCTGATGCTCACGCCCATGTTGCAGTGAATCAACACCTCAGCCTATAGCTGTTACTTTGTTGACCAACTGAAATCCAAGCTGGAATAGCCTGCAGGTCTTCCTTAACAGCAACGACATCAGTGTGACATCACTGTGATGTCACTGGACGCAGAAAAAAACAACAGGTTTCAGTTTTCTTAGTCAAAATTGCAGCACTGAGGAATTTATTGCTCCAGTTGACAACATTTACCATCAACACTGACTGGACATCCACATGAAAAACGCTGAATTTTCCTGTTAAGAGCTCAAATAAAAGATAAACTTGTGCTATGCATTCATGTATAATATGTGTGTATGTATGTATGTTCTCCGTATACATGTGTAAGTGCTTTACCTAAAGAGTGTGCTGCCGTGGTTTTGGAGCTGAAGAAGCGGCCTAATCCCAGATCGCCCAGCTTTACCTCCCCTGTGGCTGTTATGAACACGTTGGCTGGCTTGATATCTGATTCACACACACACACACACACACACACACACTTAAAGCTGGGAATATCCATAGCATTTTTCATTGTAATCATACTGTACTTCTGGACTGCAGTTTAGAATCGCAGGCTCAGCAGTTAATCAGGCAGGCACAGTGGCACAACTTTGATTATTTATTTCTGTTTCCTCTGAAGACTTTCCTCCATCTTCTCAAACTTAAAACATTTTTAATTTTACAGTTTAAATATTAACAATATTTGCTGCGGTCAGATTCATGAGCATGTGGAAACGTTTAAAACGACTGAAAGCAGCCTCTAATCATTCAAGTAAATTGTTACACACTCATACATCAATGACAAACACATAATATAGAAATCACCTGGAAAGCCTGCACTGCTCAACATGATAATACAGTCTACAGGGAGGGACAGAGGCACGGATCTTTACATCAGAGAAAATAATAGGTCTGAGCGGGTGACGAGTGGATGATTTATACATACATGCAGATTTGGATGAACTCAGATCCAATCCACTCATCACTTTTATGTAAAACCTGAAATGTTTGGCAGACCTTATGAGAAAACTGTAGGCTGTAGAGAAATGTGAAGAAAGCCATGGTAACAATATGTACACCAGAGTCCTGCATCTATCTTCTTAGGTCTTTTTTTTTTTTTTTTACATCTTTTTTGTTTTCCTCTTGTTACATCTGCCGTCTGTGATACGCACTGAAGGATACACCAAGAAATCTTTTTTTATTGTTATTGTTCCATCATTTAGGTTGAAATCAGTCTTGATGTTGGAAGGCAGTGCACGATGATGCAAAACAGAAACAATCAATAATTCCCCTCAAATACATGTTTGGAAAATGTAAGGAGGAGAAAGTTTTTTTCAAATGTTGGGGAAAAAAATGTATACTCAAGTCAAGTACACCTGGAAAATCTACTTTAGTACAGTAACAAAGTATTTGTACTTCCCACCTCTGCTGTAGAATAACAACAACAATAAGAACAAGGCTGAAAAAGGAAATAAAAATATGAACTGACAGCAGATGAGGTGAGAGGATGGTTTGGGTCGAGCAGTAGGATGGATGACAGATGTGATTAAGTGTGCACGGTGTACGTGAGGATGGAGGAGAAGCTCTTTACCTCGGTGCATTACTCTGCGTGAGTGCATGTGTTCCAGAGCGCTGCACAGCTGCACAAAATATTTCCATATAGTCCTCTCTGGAATGAGTCGCCTCTTCTTCTTGAAGTACTGAACAGAGAGAAGAAAGTTACGGTGCTTAACAATGAGGTGTCACATGCAGTATGTTTATGTCAAATTCAACTTTGGAGAACAGGTTCAAGACTAAGTCTTGCTCTTATCTCACAGTAATAAGATCAGTCTCTAATGCAGTCAGTCACATAAAACCAGTGAGATGCCCTCTTAACTCAGCCTAAATTCATTTATTTCTCATTTATAAAGTATTTAACATGTGTATATGTTTGAAATAACATGCATCAAGATTGGGGCTGCAAACAATTTATTGACGATCAATCTGTCCATTAAATTCATGATTGATCGATCAGTTGTTGGTGAAAATATCGATCAGTGTTTCCCAAAGTCAGTTTATTGTCAGAGAGGAATAAAGAAAGCAGAAAATATTCACATTTAAGAAGCGGAAATCAGAGAATTTTGACTTTTTTATTCGTTAAAAATTACTCAAACTGATTAACTGATTATGAAAAAAGGTGGCGTTAAATTTAATAATCAATTAAATGTAGCAGCTCTAGTCAAGATAAAATATGGTGATGCAGAAATAAAAATGATGAGGAACATTCATTTATGCATTCATTATTGAGTTGTGATGGTTTGTTATTCTTCAAAAGTGGTTCCCCATCAAAAAAGTTTGGGAAACACTGATCTAAAATGTGGATCTTGGTAAAAGAGAGCACAGAATTCCTGGGTAATGCTGGGAAGTCATTTTATAGAATTCAATCCTGATGCTTACACACCTGTAGTCAACTTATCTAACACCTATTTCTATTTCTGGAGGTAACATCTGGTGAGTTTTCTGCATGAAGTATCTCTGTACTTTCTATTTAATGCGAGGTGAATGTGTGAGTGTCAGAGAACTTGCTGACCTTTATCATCTGGGACAGATCTCCAGCATCTGCCAGCTCCAGAACAATGTTGAGCTCATTGTCTTCAATAAAGGAGTCGAGGTATTTGATCACATTGGGGTGATTCAGCTGCTGCAGAGGACAAAACGGGAGAAAAATGGTTGTTTAAACATACATTTTTCCATTTGTTCATTTTAATGCAGAATACAAGAACTCCGACAAGCAAGAAGTGAGAAAATACATCAAATCATCAAGTCAAATCTGCAGTCGTGGATTTGGTTTGAAAGTGTCAAGTAAGCCATTAAATGTTCTTTTCTTTTCTTCTTTTAAACTGTGAAAACCTGTTAACTTCTTTCTCTCATGGACCAACTGACCATAGACCAACATCAGCTGTGGTTGATCAACTTTACCTTCAGCAGATCGATCTCTTTGACGCAGTCCTGACGAGCCTTGGCATCCATCATCTCAAAGATCTGCAGGGACAAAAATGGACGTGAACATGAATTTAAAGTTAGTTGGTGAAAGTTGCATTGTGCCACTGCATGTTCTCTTTCCCCTATTTGGTTCCGGTGGATGGCCCCCGCCCTTAATAACGAGCCTGGATCTGCTTGAGGTCTCTGCCTGTTTAAAGGAAGGTTTTCCTCGCCACAGTCGCCTCAGTGCTTGCTCTTGGAGAGAACAATCTTTATAAAGAGTAGAGTCTAGACCTGCTCTATTTGAAAAGTGCCCTGAGATAAATCTGTTATGATTTGGAAAAATTGAACTGAAATGATAATTTGATTCAAACCCTCCTTGACCTTGGTCCTAACCAGCAGGGCCAACAGATTTTCCAACACTTGCTCATCATAGATACATCAGTGTCTGTATATACAGTATGTCAACTCATAAGCCACAAGAAATGTGACTTGAGTAATGAGAGAAGTGACAAAGACGTGTCTGAGGTCATTTCGAAACCGTGACATAAGGTGTTTTCAGTCAGGCGGGACAGGGAACGGTTGGAGTTCTTAGAACACAGTTTCGAGGGACTTTTTTAGCTCCTACTTCAGGAACCTTGAGCGACATAAGTGTACAGTGATTGGTCCAGACGTTAGTGTACATAGATTAATCTGAGTCAATGAGCCAATACATTCCATTTTGAAAAGCCAGTGTAAAATGTAAATAACATCTCGTGACGGTAGCAGTTGGTAGAGCGTTACTGTGAGCCCTCTGCAGCGGCCGGTTTGACTCTCGTCTGTCACCGTTTGCTGCGTATCATTCCCCCACTCCCTCCCTCTTTCCTGTCATATCTTCAGCTGTCCTATAAATTAAAGGCAGAATATTCAGCGTTCCTATTAACAGTGTGAACAAGAGCACAAAAAGGTGTTTAAAGGTATGCAGTTCTCTGGGAAGTTTTGCAGTGACTTCAAAACTCTCGGGGGAGTTTTTTTTTTTTAAGTGAGCAGTTTTGCAGTGAGTCCCCAGATTTGTTTGATCTGAAAAACCCTTTAGTTGCCCACCAGAGAGCAAGTCAGAGCAGATTTTACACTGTAAAATGCCACATTTACCAGTACAGGTTTATGTTTTATGTTTATGTAAAAGAAATTATTCTTGAGAATTGAGACAAAATTGTATTTTGTGGGGGTTTGATTTTTACTCTTTAATTATGCTGGAAAATATATTTTAAAAGATCAAACTCTTGGTTATTAAACCTTGTAACAGCCATTTTATTCTTGTCTCAGAGTCTCTTAATGTCAACCAAAATACACATTTTTAAACCATAATTCTTCTTTAGCTTTGATTTAGAAGGGCTACAGAGTCGACATGTTATGGTTGAGACACATCTGATAGAAATATTATTGAATGAGTTTGACTAAAAGTAGAAGTTTACCAGTGCTTCAGCAGTGTTCCTGCCTTTTTAAAACCAGGAAGTGAAACAGGGCTCCTCCTAAAAAGTCAAGTCCCCTTTTTATTTTTTATGCCGGTTTAAATCATGTTTTAGTAAAAAATCTGACAGAGTTGACAGAAAAACAAAAAACAAAGATGATTATAATAACATACAATTTAATACCTATGTTATCAGTAGATGTTGTTAGCTTAAGATTTTGGAGCCATTTAACACATTTTTAAATAGTTTGACGTTGTGAATTCTTGTCTGGGACAAGGCTGTATTCTGGCAAGTTTAGAAAAATAAAAAAAATTAAAGTAAACCAAAACATTCTATAAATGACATTGTTCTCCAGAATGGGTCATTTATCAGATTAGAGGACGTTATCAGATTTTTTAAACTCCAGTACCTGGACTTTCTTGAGTGCAACCAGCTGTCCCTCCAGCAGGTATGTGGCTTTGTAGACCTCACTGAACTGGCCCCGACCAATCTTCTTTTCAATGCGGAAGTTTGCCATAGTGCAGCAGAACTTATAGCTTGGCACGTTTTTCTGGAAAAGAAAATCCCATATTAAAAGGTTTAATCAGGTATTATTGCATTATTGCGCATTATAAAACATGTTTTGGACATTAAATTGAATTGTTAGAGTTCAGAGGAGATGGAAAAACTATCTTGCGTGTGGAAATTAGAAAATATGATACATACCACATGTTTTCTCTATTATAAGACAGTTAGGTGTCCTACCTGATCCTCTTGACAAGCTATCTTGTAGAGATTGTTGTGGTTGTCTAAAGTGGGCTGGTTGTTGTTCTGTGCCTCCATGGTGGCATCACACCCACCTACAGCTGTAATAAAGAAGAGAAATGTTCAAATTTAGTTTAATGAATTCAAACTGTATTTCTCAAAGTGTCTGAGGTACAGCAGAAAACACCAGCGACAGCTTGCTGCTTCTCTATCTGAGTGAACGTATCATCAGTGTCCCTTGCTTTCATGGTTCTTAAACTTTCATGATGACTCTGTGCATGGAAACTATGCGTGTGTGTTAGGTGGCAGCATAAAGGAATATGCATATGCTGACATTTGCAATAATACGATTCAGTAATGAGACCACAGACACTGGTTAGTGTTGAAGTGCTTCTCACTGTCACTGTGAGCTGAAGAGGAAAATCTTCCTAAATCCTTTTTATTTGATGACATCGGGAACAGAACTGTGATCATAACATCAAGCATGTGAGCTGATATCATGAGCACACATCTCTCTGAGAGAACACACAACCTCCCAGGCTGCAGAACTGTCCGCATGCATCTGGATCCAAATGGAGGTCAGAACAGATAAGACAGTAAGTCTTGAGTTTGGGAGAAAAGCAAAATCCTGTGAGGGACTTTCAGAGGATTCAGGTCTTGTACAAATCATGAATTGTGCAAAAAAAAAAAAAAAGTCAACATAACTTGATTATGGCCACATAAATAAATGATGAGTCTAACGAGTTCCTGCAGTTCTTGAAGGAGGTTTGTGTCAAAACAAGACTACCAGTCTACAGCAGTGGGTCTCAGACCGACACTTCAGGGGGGGCGCGATGACCAGGGGAAAATATGGAATGAAACTAAACTGAATGAGTGATTTACAGAGTTTGCTGATGCTATCATGCTGACCTTCATTTCAATAAAATTCAATTTCCCCAATTATTGTAAATGATTATATCAGGGGATATCCCAGGACAGGTCCCTATGACATTATGCCCAAAATAAAAAATAAAACAATAATAATAAAAAAGAGACAGAAAAAAAGAAAGGATGAGTTAATGTGATTATGTTTATTTTCAGAAAATGAGAATTGGCGTTAAAAAGAAAAGGGTTTACGTTTAAATAAAGCAAATTATTGGTGATTTGGATGACATTAGGTTTAGGCATGATTTGTGAAGTAATATTTAGAATCAGCTCAACAGTTCTTCCCACATTCAAAACGAGGTTAACTCCTCTACAGTTGAAAGCAAACATGAAACAGTAAAATAAAGCAGATGCCTTAAAGTACAAACGGCAACGCAAGAGAAAAACTAAACCTCAAACCACAGAGATTCAGTTAGAAGCTACAAAAGTAGTGTAGTCTCAGCTTTCCAGCAACACAACAGAAAGGCAAACTGATCTACTGGCAATGGGGAAAGGGCCAGTTGCCTATTTTTAGTGGGTTTAACCACGTTTTTAAAAATGGCATAACGCCAAAAACTTGTTCTGTGTTTCTATCAGTACACAATCTGTTCCATCTGTGCTTGACCTGTTCTATACATGTGCGAGCAGGCTGCCAGCTCTGACAGTTATCTACAGCAACACCACAACAACACCACAAACCATGTAGTTTGCTGTTATTAGCTTAAGATAAGATGTCTTTGCTTTTTTAGATATTTTACGTCAAAGGATCTGGAAATAGACACTGCACAATAAATTATTGCAGTTTTTAAAGTTGTAGACCAATTTATTTATTTTTCTCTTAATTTCTGTTTTGTATATTTTTATAGTGTACAATTTTATTTCTGCTTTTTTTGTGATTGGTTTATTATTTCTTCTCCAATACTCCCTCTACTGTTATTTGTACTACAGTGTGTTGTATTGTAGCCTACTGTGTTGTTAATATAATAAAATAAAATGAAAAATCACTGGTGTTAACATACAGTATCTTGTTGCTCGCACAGAATGGATTGGGCGGCTGGCTAATAGGCTAAAAACAGCAAACTACGTGTTTTGTCCAAGTGGTGTTGCCGTAGATAGCGATCCAAGATGGCGGTTTGCTCATGCATGTGCAGAACAGGTTGTTCAGAGGGAATAGATTGTGTACTGACAGTTTCTCTGTGGGCAGAGTCTATTAAGAAGTCCTGGTTGGCCATCTAAATCATTTGCCCACCTACACCAAAAAGGCTTCTTGTGGCTGTTCAGGCAACATTTCTAACTTCCAGTACACGTTCAGATTCAAGAGACTTTTCGATCAGGATTTGTAATGAGCAGCACATTTTCAGTGTAAAAATAAACTTGTCAGAACTCTCTGGTGGACAATCTATGTAATGGAGACACTGTTTCTAAATGACTGCAAACACCTTTGACATTTCCATCCTGACATTTCTTGTATTTCTGCGCCCCCTGCTTATCAGCCTCACGTTCATTCTGTGTGTGGAATGTGCTCAGGAAATATTGTAGCAAAACTCTGCTGAACACCTTCACATTCAGCAGAGTTTCAATGGTTTAGTCATTCCACAACCAGTGTAGAGTATACACAGCATACAGTACACAACTATACCCATAAGATCGTGTCTGATAATAATAGCAAAATACAAAAATACAGTCACACAGCAGATGTGGGAACAAGTCATTGTTTTGCACAAGTCACAAGTCAAGTCCCAAGTCGGGATGAAACACTAATCATTTCCATGATGAACTGCAATACTTTTTCCAATGATTAGCATTAAATGTTAACTGTCGTGATAAACATGTTTGATGAAAAACTGTCCAGCATCAGACGGAGTTATCAACAGTCCACCAGATGCAGCTACAACATGGCTTAGTTTTACACCAGTGAAGACATCACAAAGGACATGATGTCAATAGAACTGGTGAAATGATTTCAGTGTGTGTATGTTTTTTAACAACTCCATGACAATAATGATAATCGTGATGACTTTGGTCACTGTAATCGTGATATGAAATTTGAGTTTGGAGTTCTAAACAAGTCACAGAGCACTCTTCATCAAATGTAATTCCATTTTAACAACAGAGACTCAACTTGCTGTTCTTTGTGCAACTTCAAATGACAAACAAAGTTGGAAGTTGTTGCGTCTCCGTCTTTAATTTTCAACCTGCATGTTTTGCATACTTTAATTCCTTTTTTGTTGACCACCTCGTAGTTTTTGTACACAAACAAAATGATCTTTGGTCTCATTTTTTCCAACTGGCCCTCAGCAACATAATGTTAGTTCTTCATGATTCTCTCCTGCAGCCTGATTGGATGCTGTCAGATTGGTTCAAACAAAGTGGATCTGGGGAATGAAGCATGGACTTACTGAGTATGAATAACATTAACTAGAGCTGCAACAATTAATCGATTATTAATCGATTACTAAATTAATCACTGATTATTTTGCTAATCAATTAATGTTTTTTTTTTAAAGAAAAAACATCAAAATTGTCTCATTTCAGCTTCTTAGACGTGAATCTTGTCTGGTTTATTTACTCTTTTATGACAGGAAAGACAATATTTTTGATCTGTGGGCAAAACAAGACATTTGAGGACGTCATCCTGAGCTTTGGGAAACAATGATCAACATTTTTCACCATTTTCAGACATTTTACAGGAAAACAACTATTAACTGATTAATCGATAAAATAACTGACCGATTAATCAATTACGAAAATAATCGTTAGTTGCAGCATTAACGTTAGTTGATTCAGGACATGAATTGATTGCTGGATTCACACTTTTCAAATAATAAATGATGTCATGAGTCATTGGTGTTAAAGTCCAAGTCCAGGTGCAAGTCTTCTCTGATTTAGTCACAAGTCATCAAGTTTATGACGAGTCCAAGTCATGTGATATATTGTAATATAATACACAAATACATGACTGAAGCTTTAGCTTTAACTTTAAAGGAACAGCAAAAATAAGACTTTGCTCTTAAATCACAAGTTCATGAGTTTTTGGAGAGAGAAATTGGTTTTGAATTTTTCAGGCACCACAAGCCAAGTACCTTTTAGTGTCATCAAAAATGCTGATAAATTGATATATATCCATGTTGATACAGTCTCACCTCTTCTCATTTAGTCACAGTCCCGTCTTCTTCCTTCGTCTTTCATTACTTGTCATGTTGTATGTTCTCTTTTAAAGAGGATCTAACATTTCCCCTCAATGTTGAGTAAATTTTTCCCCGTGGTATCGACATTGAATCAAATAAATCAAGAGAAGGCCGACAACTCTACAGCTGATATCTCCAAAACTCTGCAGCTCACATTAAAACTATCTAGATGGATACACAGCACTACAGGCCAGGGGGAAAAATATGTATTTTTGATTTTGGAATAAACTGCCCCTTTAAACTACCACAGTTACAGCTACAGACTATATACTGTGAACTAACTAGGGCTGCAGCTAACGATTATTTTCATCATTGATTAATTTGTTGAATATTTTTCTTGATTAATCGATCAGTTGTTTGGTCTATGTAATGTCAGAAAATGGAGAAAAGTGTCAGTCAGTGTTTCCCAAAGTCCAAGATGACGTCCTCAAATGTCTTGTTTTGTCCACAACTCAAAGATATTCAGTTTACTGTCAGAGAGGAGTAAAGAAACCACAAAATATTCACATTTAAGACGTTAAAATCAGAAAATTTTGACTTTTTTATTTTTTAAAAATGTCTCAAAATGATTAATTGATTAAAATAGTTGCTGTTTAATTTAATAGTTGATTAATAATCAATTCATAGAACAAACCAACTAACTCAGAGACGCACATGAGAACTAAACTTTCTTTTGTGAGCGTGGAGTTGCAGCTTGCTGGGTGCCTGTGGTGATGACTCATGATGATGATGATAGAGACTTTGCTCTAGTTTAAACTGGAAATAATAAAGGCATTGCTAAACAAGCGGATCACTGAGAGTAAGTCACAGTGGGAACTGGTGAGTAGCCGCATCACTGTGTCCTCTTGGCTTTTCTTGTGACTAGCTGAGTCATCTGAGCGTGATCTTGTGTCTCCTCTCTCCAGCACACCAGTTTTTCCCTGGAGTTACCATTGCCAAGAACTGAGTATTGATGACCGCAAATAGCTGCTAAAATGTCTGAGCTGGCTCGTGTTAAAACTTGTTCCCTATGCTAAAACATTACCCCCCTCTGATGAGTCAGCTTTAAGTATTTAGCTGGGTGTACGTGTGGTATCTTGCGCTCACCTTAACCTACTAACCATTAAAATGTTAGTAACGCCAAGTGGGCCTCATGTCATGACTTAGGTTACAGCACAGGACAGATCTGTGCTGCAGACACACTGTCAGGCTGCTCTTAATTGTAGTAATGAGGACTGTGCTGTTGTTGGCGTTCAGCGGTATGAAATCTCTCAACACAGAGCTGCCTGACTGTACAGCAGGTCTACAGTACGCCGCCTGGCCTCACGGGCCTCCAGTTGTACGGTTTCCCACTAAAACACTCTGAAATACAAAAGCTGGGCGGAGGACTCCTGCTGAGAAAATAACTCCCCAAAAGATTTATGAATTTTTGTAATCCAGTGATTCAGCGGTCCACGAGCCTCCCTGTTCTCAGTCAGGACATGCCTGCTTCTTACAGTGTTTCAGACAGAAGATTGCTGGATATATTTTAGAACAGTGCTCTGTTTCTGTGAACTTACTGTAGTTTGAAGAATGACTTTCTCTGCTTGATTAACAGCAGAGAAAGATCAACATGAAGAATCCTAAAGAAACAGGGTCTATATGTGGATGCAGGGGTGGGAGGATGGCTTCATTCATGAAAAATGTTTATATCTGTATTATATATCTTTATATATGTATGTCTGTGTATCAACTTATCCTCCACAATAAATAAACTACATGACTTTGCAGTGACATTGCATGTACTGTACATACTTTGAGTGTATATATTAACTGTATTTTTTTTTTCTAGTCTACTCTTTCTTGAGAATTGGAACAAATTGTATTATGAAGGGTTTTTGATTTTTACTTTTTAATTAAATGTAGTTAAGTAATGTTTTTAATGAACTGGCAAATCTGTGTGACGGAGTTGACATCTTACTGACTTGACAAAATGTCAGTTTTTATTTTTTGTTTAAGTGTCTCAAAGTTCTCTTAATGCTAATTAAAATACACATCTTCAAACCATAATTATCATTTAGCTGATTTAGATCTAGCTTGATTTAGAAGCGCTACAGTTAACATGTTATGGTTGAGACACATCTGATAGAAATATTATTTAATAATTTGAAAAATCCATTTTAAAACAATGATGATTACAGCACATTTTTACACCAATGTTAACAGTAGGTGTTGTTAGTTTTAGATTTTGAAGGTTTTTAACACATTTTTAAATTGTTTGAAGTTGTGGATTCTTGTCTGGGACAAGGCTGTTTTCTGGCACAGAAACCAAAATATTTCATAAATTACATAATATTTCATATATAAGTCCTTAACGAATATATTTTCATTAAAAAAAGTAATTAGAAAGTTCATAAGAATCATTTTTAAGTTTTTTTGGCAGGACATGATTTATACCGATTCTCCAGAACGAGTTACGTGTGGGATGAAGGGGAAGGACCAACACATTTCCTCAGCTCTGCTCCCACTGGAAATGATCCCTGTGACTGTTGCCAACAATGCCGTCTCACACATTACCCTGACTCATTCAACCACCCCCATACAACACTGAAGAAGTTATTTCATGTTTCACTGCTAATACCGTATACATGTTCAAATGTCCATGTGGATTAGCACCAAATCCTTAAACATTTGTATCACTAAACCTCACAGTCCCATCAGACACACTAACATCAGCCCTGTGGCTGCACACTCCTCTACGCCCAACAATACTTTCACTCTCAGATATGTAGGAAGAAGTAATAAAACATCCACACAGAATGAGCTCTGGAAAAACAAACTGGATACTCTGGACCGTAAAAGTCTTAATGAGGAGGATATTAGACCTTTTCACAGTAACACCACTGATCTGTACTTTGAATGTGATGTTCACCATGTCTGAGCATTTGTCTTTATATTGCTCTCTTTTTCATTGTTAATTTGATCCCTGAAATAATTTAATGGTAATTAGTCAAGCACTTCTTAGTAAGAAGTATAAACTACATGACAGCTGTCTCAGGTGGTACATATTTCCTCATGTATTCTTTGTAGCTTGGATATATCTATCTATGGGCAATGTTTTATGTTTTGCTCAATATGTGATGCTTAAAATAAAACACTGAGTAATACCTTTGTCCCAGTTCCAGTAACGAGTGATCTATATTTTTTCTGTTATATTTTTCTACTTTATATTTGAGTAAATATTTAGTAATTGACCACAGTTGGGTTATGTCACGTGGGTTAACCAGATGGATTTAAGAAGGTGACTCTGTATGTATCAGAAGTCTGAACAGCTCCGTGTTTCAAAACATGTCTAGCATAATAAATCCATTTTACAGGAGCTTCTCAGTGTGCAGATGTGTTTGTTTCAACTCTAGCATGAAGGGACAACAACTTACATTTCATTGTACAACACGTGATAATGTATGAACCGTGGTATCTTGTGCCTTGGTATTATCCTGGAACATACTTGCCAGCCCTCTTTATTTTGCCAGGAGGCTCACATTTTTCATCACCAACTCCATTTCCTCCCCTGGTCACAATTCTGCCGAATTCCTCCAGATTTCTGACAAATGTTCACCACTGTAATTTCAAACATCCTGAAAAGAAGAATCTCTTACAGAGAAATTTAAAGAAACAAGGAAGATTTTTTCTGATGTACGCAGGAAACAATGTTTATGAAACTTCTGCTTCTTTTCTGCTTTGGTTTTGAAATCCTCCCCATTTTTGAGGTCTCAAGTTTGGCAAGTATGCCTGAGCATTGTTTGGCAGGTACCGCCACAGGCTATGACAAAATATCTTCCAAGAATCCAAACTAGACTTTTGACAATTAAAACCACACTATGTTCCAGTCTAACAGGTTAAATGAGAAGATGGATTGTGTTTCTTTGGTGTGTGGTGCTGTTTTTCTTGGAATTTTGCAGCAATGCGTGACTATTTCATTTTCAAGTCTCACATTCAGTAACTTGACAATGAAACTGAAACTGAGATTTTCATTTTAGAAACAAGCCTTGCTTTCCAGTATAAGAAGCCTTACTGTCACTATCAGCCCTGGCAGGGCACATCTGTTACATGCAGTGCCTTCAGATATCATCGTATCATGGAGTCCTGAGGCTTATCATTCATGGTTGATAGGGGCGTGTTGTTAAAGGTACTGTGGAGACATGGAATAAGACTGCCACACACCAAAACACTACAGCACAATGGTTTATGACAGAAAGACAGAATTTGACAGCTGTTGATCAGTCCGGTTATCACGTCAGCAACTATTATATCTTCCATCGCAACTATCACAATATTAACAATAGAAATATAGCTCTATTTACAAAGTAATCCACCAGGAATGTGCACTCGCATGTACGTGATTGGTCAGTGCAGCACTTTGCCAAATGATGTTTTGGATTGCAGCAAAAGTTGAGCTTATTATTTAAGATTGTGTAAGTATGTAAAATTAAGTTTCATAATAATTATCATGGTATATGTGTTTTTTATTTGTTATTTCCTGTTTTATTTTGTAGTCCTAGTCCTCCCTCATGTGTCATGACTTCCTGTCTTTGCCCTTTTCCCGCCCTTTTTGATGACCATTTGTTTCACCTGTTCTTGCATTTCTCTGTGTCTGTGTCAGTTCATGGTCGCTCTTATGCGTCATTTTGGACTTTGCATTTGTTTAATTGATTTTTCTGTCCCACTTTTGCCTTCTTTGGATTTGTTTGCCTTTCTGGAATCATCTTTGGGTCTGACAGACAAGATTGTAAGTCTGTGCAACATTCCTTATTATTCAAATTCATGTTGAACTCGTTCTGCTTTGCCCTGTCTGCACTTTTGGATCCACAGTCTTGTTATATTTTGACACATTGTGATAATTACAATTAAAAAATGCTCGGTTTTCTCTGCTCTGAAATGTTGGGGGCGTGTCTGCTCAGCTGTCTCAGTGTCAAACACCACTACAACCTGAAAACAACCTGAAACATGGACACTCTGTCTAGCTGCTTTATTGGACAAGTCCAGCCATATCTGAGCCACCAGAGCCAGAGGACGGTTACAGGATGGTATTGATGTTTTTTTTTTTCTTGTTGTTGGAACTGAAGTGAGCTGAAATGAACTGCTGGACTGATTTGGACTGAGAGAGTTGCTGAAGATACGTTTGTAACTGAGTGTTGGGGGACCATGGCTCTAGCACATCACTGAGCCATGTTTCAGGTCCTGAACACAGAAATCGTGAACAACAGTTTCAGTACTACACAGTTCTCAGTCTTTTCACATTTTAGAATGTGTTTAAAGAAAACCTCCCCTTTTCCTTCACACAGATTTGAATGATTCTGTATGTTATTGTATATCTGAGAGAGACTGAAGCCAGAACCTGAGAGGTGATCTCCAGATTTGCTGCTTCTGACTGTTCATTTGTGTTGACCCTGTGCCCTAATTTGAGACACTATGTCAATTTGAACGCAGACAGCTGTTTCCTCTTCCTGTGTGAAAAACAGCTCTGAGCCTCTTAAGAATTCTACAGAAATTTCCAAAGCATCAGTGGGAGGAAGATTCTTCACATTACAAGGGTCGGACATAAAAAAAATGTCTAATTTTCTCATTTTGTCTTGGTGGCCAATAGGTGTGACTGTGAAGTAAGTGTAAAAACTGTGATAGACAAGAAACCACTGCAGGGTGTAACCTGCCTCTTGCACAAAACATGCTGGGATAGACTTCAGCCCCCTGCGATGGACATTAGTCACAAGTCGGCTGCAGATAACACCCACAAACAACATTCCAGTAAGTCAAAGGAACTTTAAGCTGGAAGACTATCAGGCAATGCAAAGAGTTCCCAGGTGTTTCTGTGGGGTTTGATTACACGGAACAACACATGGATCACAGACCGGACTGCCAGGCAGCACAACAAGAAGACACATGAGGGTCTGTGTGAAGGAAAAAGGGACTTTTTCTTCAAAACACATTCTACATGTTAGAACACAGTGTCTGAAAACGGGAAAAGAATGAGAACTATGTAGAACTGAATTGTGGAGTTAGAATGAAAAACTTTTGTTCGTGATTTCTGTGTTCAGGGTTTTTTGGGCGGACCTGAAATATAGCTTGGTGGCACACCGCAGCCATGGTGCCCCAACACTGTAGAGACCCCACAAACAACGCTACCCCCCCCACCCCCCACCCCCTCCCAAACATACCTTCAGTGACTCTCTCAGTGCAAATCAGCCCAGCACTTCACTTCAGCTCACTTCAGTTCAAACAACCTGACACAGAAGAAAAAAACACCATCCTGTCACCGTCATCTGGCTCTGGTGGCTCAAACATGTCTGGACATGTCCAATAAAGCTGCTAGACAGAATGTCCATGTTTCAGGTCAGTCTCTGGTCATAGTGGTGTTTGACACTGAGACAGTGGAGCAGACACACCCCCAGAGTTTCAGAGCAGAGAAAATTGCTTATTTTTTCAGCATTTTGAGACCTGATTTTGTTTACTTGGTGATTTTCTAATCAGTCAAATTTGGCTGGGTTGTTAATAACACCTGTTACTCTGGTGTGACAAACTCAGAACGCACGTTTATTGTTGCTTTACACGATCTTTAAGTCCAACTATGAAATAAATCAACAGGACTGAAAACAACCTAACAAGCATAATTTACATTTTGGGGTTATGTAACCCAGGTAATCTATTATTACACTCATGCATTACCCACATCCACCCACCAGACAAAACAGGGTGGGTGTTCTACTTCAGCTTCCTGCCTTGAGAATTCTCCATTTGCTTAAAAAATAAACTGTTCTCAGCTCTGCTCTGTCACGACTCTTTCTGTCACTATCTATACCAGCCAACAGACAAACCAGAGCAAAGTCTTCTTCCAGTTACTTTACAGTCAGATGAGAATTTAGTTTGATTCAACACTAATAAAAGACTGATAGCCTTTTGACCCACTGGAACTAAACTAGGAACAAGACGTCCCTTAACACATTCCCATTTATGGTTTCCACTGCAACTGAATGAGGCAAATTAGATCAATGATGGATTAAAGGAGTGATGTGACCACCTGTCAAACATACTGTAACTCTGAACAAATATGGGGCAGCATTATCACCATAATAACCACTAACTGCTGCTCACTATACTCTTTGCTGTAACTATCTGTGGCTGCAGCTACAAGCTGCCATTAAGTTACCGCTAGCAGCTAAGGGCCACTAGCTACACATTTACCTGTCTAGCTAGTGGCCCTTAGCTGACTCAAGTCTGGCTGGACTGGACGTTTGGAGCACTGAGTGTTTCTGTTTATACCATAAGCAATAGAACCAGGCTCAGCAGCTTCTCAGTGGCCTTTTCAACCACCTGCCCCATTCTGGTTCAACTGGGCTGAATATCAGTATTTAATACCTTTAAGGTATTGATTGAAATAACCCAGTGCCAAGTAGTATCAAAACTTCTCCAGTCACACAATACCTGCATTCAATCCTTTTGGTACCCAGATCTAGAAAAAAAATGGCTTTATATGTTTTTGCACGCAGCCTATCATTCCATTGAATTGAATCTTTGAAAAAAGGTATCAAATGAAGTACTCCGTTGGTATCGGTATTACTTTAAGGGTACTGGTATTGGTACTGGTATCATAAGTTTTGAAATGATACCCAGCTAGAGTTGGGCGATCTTGCCCAAAGTCAGATCGTCCTATCGTCACTCTGTGGGATCGCCGATACACGATTCCATCGTGTGTGTGTGTGTGTGTGTGTGTGTGTGTGGGGGGGGGGACGACGACTCCGCAGCCGCGGATGTGTGCATTTCGCAACACATCATGTAGTGCATGGCTGCTCCACCCTAAGGCTGGTAGGTAGTGTATTATCAAGGTATCAGTTATTTTAGACAGAAAGTGTAATTTCAGCACTATCAATAATGAACAATATTGACTGAACAAGCCGCACGTAGCTTGATCTTCGTTAGACTGACTGAACAGCCTCATAGAAATGATATTTTACAATTCTTCATATTTTATTATAACGAAATTCGTTAAGGCAAGTAATTCGGTGCTTTTAAAGTCATGATATTAAGCTGACACGGATCACTTACTTTGTTTGCGGTCAGACGTTATAGCGTCTCCATCATAAGGCTGCACGCTGCGTGTCGCTGTGTTAGATGCAGTCGGCTTAATAAAGTCAGTGATCACACATTAGAATTATATATTTATTTTAAAAACAACCTATCATTCATCTATGTTTGGATTGGATTCTTCGGGAGATTTTAGCATCTGAAATGCATTTAAAGCATTTCATTACCGCCAGCTGATGGAGGTAAATCCGCGGCATCTCTGACAGTATTTAACACAGAAGTAATTTGGAAAAGTATGAATCTAAGTGCATTAAGGGTCAGAAGAGTTTGAATTCATGGTGCTTTGTTCTTATTAATCAATTAATTATCACTGCAGTAAGCTCGCCGTCATATGCACGCGTGCGCGCGCGCGCACACACACACAGGCCCGCTCTCTCCCTCTCCCTCCTCTGTCTGTCTGTCTCTCTCTCTCTCTGTCTCTCTTAATTGTGCGTTCACCACAACCTCTGGTAATATCGCCAGGGGAAAAAAACTATCGTTGTTCATCCCTTCAATCGCCGATATACGATCGGATCGCCAATCGGCACAACCCTATACCCAGCCCTACTGTTCTAGCACCTAATTTTTGAACTGTTCTGAGCATTTCCACCAAAACTAAATTGGTTTGGAACCCAAAATGTTCCCTACTGACACCAAAACATAGCAGGTTTTTCTTGGGAACCAAAGTTGGCGTGTCATATTCTACAGGTTGTTGTGCATTGTGAAAAAGTCCTCTGTTGATGACACCCTTGATTACAATGATTCTGCTCAAAACTGGTGGAAATGCTACAACACTCAATAACACCAAGGTTACAAGAATCTCGAACAGAAACAGTTCAAGAACCAGAGAAAATTTGGTGGAAAAGAGCAAAAGGAAGGTCAGAATGTTGGACACCAGAGAAGTGGGGGCGAGCCAGAATATTTTCAAATCTAACTTGGTGGATTAAGGATTTAAAGCGATATTCCACCTTGTGAGAATAAGCCATTCAGTATGTACTCACCACTATGCCGATGTGATGATGGGTGAAGGTCTTCAGTTCACAAAACAATCCTGGAGTTTTAGGAGAAACAGGGTAGCAGCCTCATCCAGTACAATGGCAGTGAATGGTGACCACGGATAAAACGTTAAAAAAAGAACACAAAACAAACACAAAATGTCTCCATCTGCTTGTGTGGTGTAATCCAAGTGTCCGCGAGCCGCAACATTAAAAATTAACCACAAAAGACGCCATTTACACCATGTTTTTAGCAGAAATGTCAACTGTAGCATGTAGCCGGTAGGATGTAAACGTGGTGTCGATCTCACGAGACTTCCGCACGTGCATCCATTCGGATATATACGAAGTCTCGCGAGATCGACGCCATGTTTACATCCTACCAGCTACTACCAGGTGAAGACCTTCACCCATCATCACATCGGCATAGTGGTGAGTACATACTGAATGGCTTATTCTAACAAGGTGGAATTTTAAAGCAGAGTTGATGATTGTTGACCAGTGACAGTGAACAGTTCCAGAACAAAATCACTGTGGTTGCACCTGAAATTAGTAGGTGTGGTGCACATACTTTTGCACAATTGTAGTGCCGAGCCTGAATGGTGAAAAGACAAACCAAGATGTGTTTTATGATGTGTTAACAAGGGAATTAAGCTTGTCTTAGTTTGGGAAAAGAGAGAAAATTCAAACAGATATTAGGGCTAAGATTATTTCCATTCTTGACATTCTGGGAGTTTTTTGTTTATTTATTAGACTTTAAAAGCTCAGAGAGCTTGTGAAAGCCACTTGCATACATCTCCCACCTGAAACTACAAGGGGATCAGACAATCACTTCTTGAGGCACAAAGTGGTATCACTAGACAGGACGGTCAGCACGGTGTGGGGTGTGTGGAGAGGGTGGGGACTATTTGCATATTCATTATTCTTTGAATACTAAATGACGATAAGGTGCAGAGCTATATGTAAGCCATTTTAACATGGTATTTGTACTTATTTTGCAACAAAAAAATATCATACACAATTTATTCCTTCTAGCAGAGCATTTTATATTAATTAAAACATGACAGGAGGTGGGCTTTAAAAAAATTATGGCATCTTTTGAGATTCAATTTTCACATTAGGAAACAACAACCCAGAGTCATGTGTTGTCCTATGCATGTACTGCAGAGTGACTTCAATGTTATGGTTAGATGTGATGAATGAATAAAAAGAAGAAGTGCAAAACATCACCACATTAAATGACCCGATGAGAGGTTAGCCCCTTTTTGGCCGAAACATTCCAGGAACTATGAAACCAGAGGAACTAAACTCAGGAACTAAACTAGGAACAAAAAGTCCCTCTGGAGGATTACATATTTGTGTTTCCACCACTTCCACGTCCACCACCACTGTGAAAATTAGGCAAATAAGACCTGTAGAGCCAGTGTTTGAAATGCATTTTTTACACATTAGCAACAATGCAGGGTCATCCTGTTGTACTTTGTATTACTGTTGTGTAACTTTGACGTTTGATTTTAAGTCATGAATGAATTAAAGCCTGGGTAAAGGGGAAAAAGAGTTTATCAGCTCAAAATTGTTTTTCTTCTTAAACACTGAGAACTATGTAGTACTGAATTGTGGAGTTAGACAGTTAAACTGATGTTCACCATTTCTGTGTTCAGGATTTTTTGGGTGGACCTGTGCCAGAGCCATGGTCCACCAACACTATATAAGCCTCACGAAATTTACACAGGAATGACACCACCTCCCCCTCCCCTCACCCTCCCGGACGGTCAGTTACAAATGTACCTTCAGTGACTCTCTCAGTCCAAATCAGCCCAGCAGTTCACTTCAGCTCACTTCAGTTCAAACAACCTGACACAAAAGAAGAAAAAAAAAATACCATCCTGTCACTGTCCTCTGGCTCTGGTGGTTCAAACATGTCTGGACATGTCCACTAAAGCTGCTAGATGGAGCATCCGTGTTTCAGGTTGTTTTCAGGTCATAGTGGTGTTTGATACTGAGACAGTAAAACGATTTTTGTAATCCTTCAAATTTGGCTGGGTGGTTAATAACGCATATTTCTGTGGCGCCTGTCGGGAGACAAGATTTTGGTCATACCACACAGCCCTATCTGATGGTCATTCTTGGTTATCCCTTCTCATTCACTGAATACCAGACATTTCTTCGGGTCATCTCATAATGTCAGCTGCTTATTTGGCAGGACTTACTGACCAAACTTTGAGAGTTTGGACTCTCATGAACCTCACAGTGCTCTTTGTCTTCTACCATCTTTCTAGAATTTTCTCTGACATGTTAGAGTTGCTTCTTCATCAAACCAACCACTAATCTTTACGCTACCAGAAGTCAGAAGACAGTCATCAAAGTCATAGCGAAGTTTCATATCATAGATATCAACAATTATCGATCATGAAGGTCGTGACTGACAACACAGCAATTCAGGTGACAAAATAAGTTTGGTTTGCACACACTGGTGGTCTGATGGTCCGTTCATCCATATCCACGATCAGGTTGTGGTGGCAGCAGGCCGAGCATGACGTCCCCCTCTCACGTAACGCTCTTCAGCTCCTTCACCTCAGCTGGCTCCTTGCAACAAGGAGGAGCAGTTCTTCTCCGAGCTCCCTCCAAAATGTCCGAGCCATCACTCACTAATAGTTGTCCAACTTTAAAAAATCCTAAAAACGGGTTTATCTGCACTCATTTTGCATGTCATTGTCTCACATATCAGTCCACGCTATATCTTAGGTTTGTGCATCACTCGTAGCACCTCGTAATATGACAGGCTGTTTATGAGCCAGGGAGGAAGCACACGTGGGGTCTGTCTGTTACTGTAAATAATTGGCTGTACATGTGTCACTTGTAGCACGCTCCAGTATCAAGGGATATGACGGGCTGTTGATGAGCTGGGGCCTATTAGTTTCATGCGTTCACCAAGGCCTAACCTACACCTTTATGATTTCTGTAAATTTCACCTGCAACTTGGCCTAAGATTCAGTAGTGTTATGCTAGTAGCAGCTAGTGTAGCCTCAAAGACAGGTGGGCTGCACAAGTGTCACTTCTTTGTACCTCCACGGCCCCAGTTGTTTCATTTTCAAACTTTTTTTTTGTTCAGGCCACAACCGACAGTGACTTACACGGCACATACTTTGATGTGTAAAATTGGTGTAGTTCGCCTTTAACTGTTAATTAAAGCATCCTGGATTCCCCAAATCCCTGAAGATTATTCCTTCTGGTCTTTATTTTTACAGCACAGCTCCTCTTCCATCGTCCAAAAGTCTGTTCAATATGTTATTTAGTAACCTAAACTACCAACTATTACAGGCCAGACTGAAGTTAACACAATGTATAAACACTGAACTTTAAAAATATTTTTTGCACATAAATCACTACGCTATTTAAGCAACCAGCATTTTGCTCCTCTTCAAGTACAGTATAGTCAAACACGTACTCTGCACCAAAATATCTCTTCTGTTAGTCATAGGCTTTCAACTTCCTTTTTGAAGCTTTCAGATCAGTTTTATCTTTAAACAGCCTCACAGGCTCTTTACTTCATGGACAGTGTAATTTATGACCATTAGTCACCCTGTCAGGGTTTTATTTTATTTATTCTTTCATTCATTTTGGAATAAATAGTTCATTATACTCCTCACTGCACAGGAAACAATCAGAGCTATTGATCCTTTGACGCAAAATACTGGCTTCAAGTCATTTTAATGAAATTTAATATTAAAAAAAAAAAGAAGAAGAAGAATTATGTCCAAACAGGCCTTGTTTGGGGCACAAATTGTCAGCAGTGAATTTAACTCCAAATCCACAATGTAATCAGATTTCTTGACTGCACAGATACATGGTTATTTGTTAAAATAGTTATCTTTAACTACTCAAATGTAATAGATTTCCCAAATTCTTGATTTGGTAAATCAACAAGGCCACACACTATCCCATCAGCTCACCGACACCAGAGTATCTGAAATCTATTTAAGTATGAATTCCAGGACTTTTAACAGCCTTTGCTTGTAGAAAAATGTCAAAATGTGCTACAGACAAGTACAAATACAACTGAATACGTCAATAAATAATACTGTTAGTTAAACGATTGAAATGGGATGTAAACAGAGATATAAAGCTTTATACTTTTCCTTTGACCAAGAATCATTTGGTTGAAAAAACAAAAATACTTTTATGTTTTCCTTTTACCACCAATTACCTGATAAAAACAAATTAAAACTTGATTTATTTCAATCAGTCTTGGGCATAATGAACACTAAGGTTACTTTTTTGGTGTACTGAATAATATAATGTGTTAGATTAGAAATTCAAATACCTATTTTGTTAAGTTTTCCAACAAGCAGTCTGTTATTGTTACAGTTTTACCACATTTTCACCACAGCAAAAACTACCACCTGCGCCTGTAACCAGAGGAGACTCAGAGCGAGACATATTTGCATTAGAGACAGAGGATGGGGCTGGCTGATAATGACTCATCAATAATATCTGGATATTTTTAGGGCATGCCACAATATACATATCAATGTATCATTTTCTTTAAAATAACATACCATAAATTCTCAAATGATGGTTAGGGTTCAACATCAACCCCATGGACCCCCTAACAGAGGTCAGACAGCCTGTGGTCTCAGCAGACACTGAAATCATGGAGTATCTCATGGTGGTTCTTGAGATGGGTGGCGCTCAGTTAGACTGGTGACAGCAGTGTTTCTTTTCCATGGGCTGCTGTTACTGTGTTTCTTTCATTCATGTTGTTATTTGTGTTATTATTTTCTTAGCTTGGCTTCTTAAGTATAACTAGCTTGCTGACTTTGCTTCAAGCTTCAGAGGCTTAACACGGTGAAGTTACAGACGTGGTGCATAACAATGATATAATCCTCCATCATGATGTTTGATCATGGACATTGTCATATGCCAATTTGGTAGACATTGCCGAACCCTACTTGGAAGTCTTGTCAGAGGAAACCACCATCCGACAAATTTTGAAAAACTCTTCCTGTGTTATAAGAGTAAACTACAGAGAATGCTGGTTGGGTGAGTCCAGTGATTTGAAAAGCCCGTGCACTTTTATACTTTATATGTAGGCAGAGAGGCTAACTGGTTCGTGCACAGGGCTCTCTGTGGTTCCAGTGTTTTTCTGCAGACATGCAGAGTCTGACAGCAGCTGCCCACGGTTGGTTAGCTCTGATGTCTAGCTTTTACTACCACTAATCTGAGCAGAGGTGTGTTATTATGTACACAGCCATGAGGCCACACCCTCAACAGAGTTCACTTTGTTTCAACATCTTCATATTACAGGTATTAATCTTACATACATACAGCACATAGATACATCGCCTTATCGTTATGCCTCCTGTAAACAGCTGTTTGCAGGATGCATAGGTTCTTTCAGTCACTTCCAAAACAAATGCACACACCAGATAGAGCTTTACTACACAAGGTGGTGGAAACTGTTGATTTGTCCACAAGGGTCAACATAATCAACACAAAATAGTTATACTACTTATAGTTTCTTTAACAACAATACAATTTTCATGCCAAATAATAATAACACTTATAATAATAACAACAATAATCTAAACAAAGTAGACAATTTTCTGTGCACATTTGTCACCACCACATGCTACAGCTGAACATGCATTAGACACTCAAGGCGACTCAATAGACAGGGTGCTTGTGCCTCACGTTCTAGACCTCCTGCAGCATGGATGAAATCACCCCATTCGGGCACACTGCTCCTGCATCATGCCCCCACCCCTTGCTGGGTGAAAACAAGCACTCAGGTTTGACAGGCTGTCAATACAAATTCCGAGGTCTTTGACAGTTTAAATGCAAAAAATAAGAAAACCTTATCATTGTTTAGCTATTAGGAGTCAAATCCTCCGACCAGTCAGGTGAGCAATAAGGCCAATCAACAATCACCATCGTTACATAGAAAAAATAAAAGAAACAGGGGTCCTTTCTGCTGCTGTCATCAAAGTGGACAAACCTGTAACTTTTTATATCATTAAGACCCTTTATTTTGCTATTTTGGTTGTTGAACCAAACCCCATTCTAAAAGATGTTTTATAGTAGAACCACTTTTTTTCACAGTGAAACCTTTAATTCCACCATCACTGAGACTCTTTTCTGATTCAATTCGATCTACAGACACAATCAGCGCACGTCATTTACTCAGTAACATCATTAAAGTCCACCTCCAGTCATGTTCTAAACAATATAAAATGCTCTGCAAGAATTAATAAATTGTGTCTGATATGGGTTTTTTTGCAAAAAACAATGCCTTACATATAGCTCTGCACCTTGCCTTCATTGAGTATTCAATGTTTAATGAATATGCAAATAGGTCCCGCCCTCTCCACACCAATATGTGTGTATGGGCACTTTTTAAAATTAATTTATTTTTGTTCATTTTTTGGATAAAGATCCCTTAAATTTGTTATTGTTCCAAGATTTTTGACAGAGTGGAACATTTTACAGTGTAAAAATAAACTTTGAGCGCATACTTCAACATATCTTTGATCTGTACTGCATATTTTTGTATCAGCTGATATAAGCAGCTATGTCTATGATCATTTAAAATCAGCTGATAATATTGTCCATGGTGGTCACATCATATTTTATCAGTCAGATACACATTCTTCTTTCTAATCCTGTAAAAATATGCATCATTACCACACAAGATCAGCTGTCCCCTACAATGTAGTATATGGGCTGTGGGCTAAATCTGTGGAAAAAATTAATGTCATGGGACATAACGTCAAAAAACAACAAGTTCTTCATGTCTTCAGTAGAAATGCACTGCATTGTTGCTCCTCTGTTGCAATTACTAAGCAGCCCAATAGAAGCCAGAGCCACTCCCACCAGCAAGCATGGCTGACATTTGTAACAATGACTTGACACATTTGTGTCAGAGTAATAAACTGTGGGTTAAAACCTCAATCCAACATCTAATATTCAGAACCACGCTGCCAAATAGAACTGCTTTCAGCTCTTTCAAGCTTCTTCCAAACCTCAGATGGGCAGAGAATAACGCTACAGCAGAATTTGGAGACATTCAGTGAGGACGTGTGAAGACATGGCTTCCTGCTCGGTGGACACTAACCAGCCCTTCCAGTCACACAGGACACTGGCTGCCTGTCACAGCTGACACGTGACTAATTTTAGCCAGTTATTTGACCTTGGGTGCCCAGGCATCCTCATAACCAGCAGCAACCACCCGTCCAACACCGCCCACCCCACACCCGGCCCCCCACCCCACAGCCAGGGTTCACCTCTGCTGCTACTACAGCACGTAATGTTCACTTACCCACAAACCACACCGCAGACAGAGACACACACCAGGTTCTGCTTTCACACTCCATGTGTCATGTTAGCATGCTGTTGTCCTCACTGGAGGTGTGTCTGTGTGAGTCTGTGTGTGTCCAACATTAGCGCAATAAGTCAGCATTAGCTTGACTTGGTCTTTAGATATTGTTTTACATTGTATATGATCACATGTTACACCTGAAGCTACAGCAGTGTATATCAGCCACGGCAGAAAATGAAAGATGGATCTATAAATTGTGAAAAGTCTACTGTTACAATTAGATATTTTTACATTATAACTACATATTTTTATGTTATTACAACATGCAAATCTATCACCTTATATCAAGAAACTCTTCTGATTATAACAACATACTATTTAACTTAATATAGAGTAAAACATTTCACCTTATAACGAGAGAGCTTCTTGTTAAAATGTTAAATTTTTCATTTATAACATGATAGCTAATATTGTTATAACTTGACGTTAACAATATAAGCTATCAATAAGTTATTACGTCTTAAGATGAAACGTGATAACTGTATTGCTGACATCATGTTATAACAATATTAGCTAATATTTTATAACATGACCCGTTTTATATTATAACAATGAGTTATCATCATGTTATAACAAGATAAATAGAATATACTGTTATAACAAGAAAAGTTTTTTCTTATGTTATAATATAACATTATAGCCTAAAGTTATATGTTATAACATGACATGTATTATGTTAGAACAATAAATTGTCACATTATATTATTTAACTTTTCTTACATTGTTATAACTTTAAAGTTTGTTATAACATCACCATATATAAGCTTTCACATTATAGTCTAATGTAATTACTTATATTGTTATTACATCAAACTTATACAAACTTAACACATTATAACAATAAACTATTTATCTTGAGATAACATTTTATAACATAATAACTTATTATTGTATTGTGAAAGATTTCATGTTATAACATGATAGCCTATATCGTTAGAATGTGATAGCTTCTATTGTTAACATTAGAACAAAATAAACTATCATGTGATAACATGAAATGTTTTATGTTAATATTATATAAAAAGTTTATTGTTAGAAATAGAACAGTTTCTTATTAAAATGTTGTAACAATCAGTTATCTCATTGTAAGATGAAACTAATACATGTACATATCATAACAAGTAGTATATTGTTATAATAAGAAATGTTTCTTGTTATAAGGTGATGAGTTTGTATGTTGTAATAACATGAAAAACATCTTGTTATGACAATAAACTTTTCATGCTATAACACCTCCATAAAAGTCTAGATTCGCTTCCTTATAGGAAGGACCAGTGTGTAGGATTTAGTGGCATCTAGTGGTGAGTTTACAGATTACAAACACATTGCTCCTTCCAAGCGTGTACAAGAAACTACAGTGGCAGGGAGATTTGCGAATGGTTGTATCTAGTGCCAGTGTTTGGTTTGTTCATTGTGGACCACCACAGAAATGTAGTGGCATCCATGGGAAAGGACACGCCCCCTCTGTAGATATAAACAGCTCGTTCTAATGAAAACACAATGATTCTTATTTTCAGGGGATTATACACTGATGAAGAGATACTTAAGATTAATATATTCCATTTCTGCTAGAGCTGGGCAATGTGGCTTATAAATAATATCCCAATAAGCTATTCCGTGATATATAAAATAATCTTAATATAAACATTTAAATAGCATACTGTAATTTCAACAATACTGTAGAGAGAACTGTTATTGCTTTCACAACATATGAACACATCATCAGTAATGTGGATATTAGGGGTGTAACAATACACAGATCTGGATCAATATATCAATTCAGTATTCAACAATTCAATATATGATTAATGCAAATATCTATATTGTTGTCTTCAAGATACACCTTTATTTTGAAATTCCCATAACATGTCTGTGTTGCGATTGTCTGGAAGAATTGAGTCATAAAATTGTCGATTCATAATTCAGTTGCTTTTTGTGAGGTGACATAAATGTAACTGAATGTGTTAAATGGACAGATGATATTTCACGATCTTAATTGCAGACCGTTGAATTGTATCAAATCAAAATCACATCTACTTTGTGATATCGGTAAATTTTGCATAGTTGTCCAAAGAATCAATGTAATATTATCATGATGAAACTTGTGATTTCACCCCGAGTAGATGTAATGACTAAGTGGGTAAAGATAAATAATAGAACAGCTAGAACAGTTTGATAAGTTCAGAAAATGACATCATTTTACTGTAATGCAGCCCTTATGACCAGGAAAAGACAACACTTATGCCCACATCACATTATGACAATATTAAAATCAGAGTCAAAATCTAGAGTCATATCGCAATATTGATATAATATTGAAAGGCAAGATGGCACTGTAGAGACACAACAACATGCTCTGTACCCTTTGAGTTAGTTTTAGGTTTTATTTAGGATATTTCTGTTTTTAGTCTAGTTTTATGTTCATTTGTTAAGTTTACTGACTATTTTTACTTTTTTATTGTATATAATTTGTAAATACACATTTTACTTTATTTTATACTATTATTTATATTTATCTTATTATTATTGTTACTAAATTACCAACTTTTATAACGATTATACTTGTACAACTGGTGTGACAATAAACATCTTGAATATATTGACCAGATGCAATTTTTTTTTCATATCTGCAAATAATTCTCTGAATCTTACGGACCACACCTGTAACAGGAAGAGATGGCCAAGTTGCATAGCATGGTAAAGAATTCAAATTAATTAGTGTGATTACAAATTTGTTTTATTAAAAAATATTTCAAAAATTTTGAGATTTTGATTGAGATTTTGATTTTTTTTAAAACAGAAACTGCAGAAGTTACAAATAGCTTGCAGAAGTTTCCTGTTATGAAAGAATAGCCTACAGAGAGGAAATAAATATCTCAATAGTTCCATTATGTTGTGATAAACAGCAGCAGAAGTTCATTTAGCCGCAGTGACAGACAGCAATGACTTAGCAGTGGCCACATGTAAATGAAAAATGTGACCCAGTAAACTGGAAATTAATTCCAGACTCAATGTTGTGCTAATATTTATCATATTTGTTTATTAGTTTTGTGTTCTGGTCTGATACAACACAAGTTGCAGTTAGAGCGATTTGTTTCAAACTGTGTGGTAAAAACAACATGTTTAAAGCAGATAGCAGGAATCAATGCAGCCTCGTTTCCGTCCCAGCAGCAGCAGCAGCGGGTAAATATCATTTCCATATGGCCGCTCAGAGCAGCGCGGCGGGCGGACTGACGCTGCTGTTAGCTCGGTATGTGCTAAGTAGAGTTTGCAGCTTTTTAACGTGAGTAAACAGACAGTGGACGGTGAGGCGTTTAATGTCACACAAACACACATGTCAACAGAGCTGGCTCGTCACATGCACTAACACTGCGTGGTGTTTAAACTCAGCAAAGACGGCTCGGAGATAACAGTTTCTAATGAAGCTTCATGTCTTACCTGAAGACGAGTCAATAATGTCCTGCTGGAGACACTTTCTACAAGTTACATTGGTCCGTGTTGTTGAGCAACTCCTCACGCCGACAGACAGTCAGACAGACAGACCCCCTCCCCCGAGTCTCTCACTCTCTCTCTCTCTCTCTCTCTCTCTCTCTCTCTCTCTCTCTCTCTCTCTCTCTCTCTCTCTCTCTCTCTCTCTTACTCACTCACTCTCTCTCGCTCTGTGTGTGTGTGTGTGTGTGTGTGTGTGTGGTTTGTGCTGCCACGCAGGCTGCTCCACAGAGTATGCTGGCAACTTAGTGAATGAGACGAGATATACTTCAAAGTCTATAAGCAGTGTAGTAAAGCTGTGCAGAGGTTGTGACAGTGTTTGTTGAAAAGTAGGTCAAACGTCACAGCTCCCTCTCTCCTCTCTCACTCCCTCATCCCCCCAACCCTGCCTGCCTGCCTGCCTTGCCTGCCTGCCTGTGGGATGTGGGATGTGGCCATTGTTTGATGATATATGATATGAGAGTATTTACACACGTGACCCAAAGTGTAAGAGAAGCATCTGAGTCTGATCTCACTTGAGATTCTTATGCTTTTTGTGTTTATCAGATGTAGAAAGTAACATACTGTTTCCTCTTGCCAGGGCCGGAGCAAAGCTTTTAATAATACTAGGCTCATATACCCAAATACTACTGCCCCGACTAACACAAAGTAGTTGCAGGTACAGCACTGCAATGTAACTTTTGCGACATGTGACATTGCTGGGATTTCGTAGCAACCTACCAATTGAAATTCCTAAGTGTCAGAGGAGGGGGGTGCCCTCTTGGATGCCCCTATGGTAGATAAATCATGACAAATGCCCTCCAGCTGCAATGTTGCAATGTAATGTTAATGCCGCATGCAACATCCAAACTAAAACAGTGATGTTGCAGGAACATCACTGCAACCTAACGTTGAATGTCACTGCTAGGCCTGGGCGATAGAGCTGAAAAACCTATCACAATAGTGAAGTTTTATATCATTCGATATCGATAATTGTTGATCATGCAGGTTGTGACTAACTACATGTTGCGTAGTCGAAGGGGGTGGAAGTAGCTAAGGTGATAAAATGCGTGAAAATCACAATATTTTTGACCAAAACCCTTGATGTTGTGACAAAATTGTTCAGATGACTATTGGTGCTTTCACAAAATATTAACCCACTGAGCTTTTTTGATAAATAAATATCAGTAACAAGGATATAATGAGAAGAAAATGATATCACTTTATTGCAATGCAGCCTTTAAAAACAGGAAAAGACAACACTTATGCCATATCATGATAGAACGATATCCAAAATCTATCACGATATCTACTCTCATATCACGATACGATATAATATCGATATATTGCCCAGGCCTAGTCACTGCACTTTTAAGTGTAATGTTGCCGTAACCTTGCTGCAACGTAATGCTTTAAGAGTAATGTTGCATTATCGCTGCAGTGTAATATTGGAGTAACGTTGCTGCAATGTAATGTTTGAGGTATAATGTTGCAGGGACGTTGTTGCAAAGTTTTAAGTGTAATGTTGCATCAAAATTGCTGCAATGTTACGTTTTAAGTGTAACGTTGCAGGAACGTTGTTGCAACGTTTTAAGTGTGATGTTGCCGTAACGTCGCAATGTAATGATTCAGTGTAATGTCGCATTAATGGTGCTGCAGCATAAAATTTGAAGTGTCATGTTGCCATAATGTTGCTGCAATGTAATGTTTTAAGTAAAGTTAATGTTGCAGCAAGATCATATGGCAGCCCCCCATCCCCAGGTTGATTTGAAGAGAAGTGAAAATTCTGCAATAATTCTATTCATTTAGATATCTTACTAATTTAGTTTGTTTAACTGTTCTAGTCTTTCTTGTATCATCTATTATTCATTTAAAGGTCCAGTGTGTAAGATTTAGGGGGGGTCCATTGTCAGAACATAACATATGATATCATATGTTTTCTTTAGTGTATACCAGATGTTTTCCACAACAGTCATTTTGACACGAAATAGCAGTGTGAACACAGGTGTTACCAGTGATACTAATTAAGTTCCAGTCAGCTCACTGAAAAGGCTCTGCTACACTAAAACGAGAATGAGAACTTAATAACAACCATTGGTAACACCTGGGTTTACCCTAATATTTCATATCAGTATGGCTGGAGTGAGGTCTATAACACGAAAATACACATCATTGTGTTTTATATAATTTATAAAGTATGTATTAGAATTAGAAACAGTTTGTTTTTGCTGTAGTAATGGGTTTTCAAAGACATCTTACAAAAGGGAGACCTGTCCATAAACTACTGCCCTTGTTATGGAAAGTTTATATAGACAGATAAATAGCTGTGCAGGTAAGGGGGGAAATGTGTAAACCCTCTTTTTTATTTTTTGGTGTACTGTCCCTTTAAAAAAATTAAATATTAACAAAATATATTTCCAGCTTTACCACTTAACTCTGGTCTAAGTAAAATTAATCAGCCATAAAAATCAGAATAAAGTCAATATACCAGTACTGTGCGCACATATAACTGTTATAGGCTTCAGATAAAGTAAATAACGGAAACTCTACCAAATCAGCCGATATTTGTCAAATATGTCTTATCACGGGACCCAGTCGACGTCAACAAGACGTATTATGGAAACTGTAGTTTATAGCAGTAGCCTTCTCCATATTACAGACCTACATGCCCTTTACAATAGAAATACAAGTCCCAGCGTTCAGCGCGCGTGATGTACGCGTTGTCACAGCGGACCATGGCGCTGTGTAGCTCTGTGTGACAGGTTAGCATCTGAAAAACAGCTCGGGACGGACGCGTCTGCGCACTGATATCCGCTGCAGACAGCCGCGGCGGCCTGACGAACGAGGATGGGGTCCCGAATCAAGTAAGAATATTTGTCCGCTGCTTTAACCGAGCCTGTTAGCAGGCTGCTGCTCTGTTAGCTCTCATACAGTGAGTCATTGGAAAGATACAGTAGAACACAGCCAGGCCCTGACTTGTTGCGACACACACAGGCTAAAAACACTGGTGCTGCTCCACTTACTGGAGCAGAAAAACACAGCAGTTTAACTGTCTCTCGTGGTTTGAGCTCTGCCAGTCATCCACAAACTGATAGAACATGTTAGTATGAAGCTTAGCGGGCAAACAGAGATGAGTATCGGAGAGCCAGGGTCATGTTAGTGTGTGAGCAGCTAGTGTAAACATAACGGTGTCAGTGTCTGAACAAACAGGATGCTGGGCTTTCCTGTAGCATAGTGTCACTCCGCCAGCATAATGTGTAGGACTACGACTGATCTATCATTGAGTTTTAAGTAACGTTAAATAATAGAGTTTAGGCTGTTGTGTTTATGGTGTATTTGTGGAGAATGAGTTAATGATCATTGCAAATAATAATTGTAGGAGAATTATTGTCACATCTGTGCCATCACAACAATACCGACTACAATACGGTAAAGATTCTTCATTCAGCAGCAGAGGGTCAGTAAAACTAAATAAGCAATTTGACAGAACTGACAAGTTGATGTAAGTAATTTAGTAGTTACTCATTTCTACACAATGAAGACAGGCTTTAAAGGGGCAGCTCACCCCAAAATCAAAAATACATATTTTTCCTCTCACCTGTAGTGCTGTTTATCCATCTAGATAGTTTTGGTATGAGATGCAGAGCTGTAGAGATGTCTGCCTTCTCTCCAGTATAATGCTCAAAACACAAATACATTTGAAAAATTCTGAACCAGTGTCTCTTTCCAAAGTTTTTGGCCCCGTTATTCAAGATAATCTACAGTCCTTGTTGTGAGCAGTTTCATGTGGGAACCATTTTCTTTTTAGGAGACAGAAAGTAGTTCTGGTAGATTCTAAAGTAGTTGCAGTAGATTCTACTGCAGAAAGAAAGTAGTTCTTGCATGAAACTGCCATTTAGTCCCATTGTACTGGAGAGAAGGCAGGCATCTCCAAAACTCTGCAACCCACACCAAAAAATCTACATGGATAAATTGCACTACATGCCAAGTGAACAATATGTATTTTTGATTATGGGATGAACTGTCCGTTTAAGAATCATTATGTCAGCAGGCTGATTATGGAGTCCTTACTGTGTGACAGGGTCCTGACCTTGTGTGGAGGAAGTGTTGATCATTAAAGCGTGTTTCATTAAAACCTATTTAGTTGCTGGTCAAACAAGCCAAATGCTTGCATTGTTAAGCATCAACATGCAAATTATTGAATTAAAAGGACAGTTCACTCCAAAATCAAAACTATATTATTTTTTTTATTTTTTGTGTGAGTTGCAGAGTTTTAGAGATATTGGCTATAGAGATGTGTGCCCTCTCTCCAAGATAACGGAATTAGATGGCACCAAAAAATTATTTGGAAAAAATCAACAGCTAATCCATACACCTTGTTGTGAGGAGTTTAATGTAGGAACTATTTTCTGTCTAGCAGAGTACACCTGCCAACCGTATTACAGCTCAGAAAGATGTGTGCATCTACTCATGGAAGAGAGGCTCGTGCTTGTGACAGTATAGGATGTAAACATTAATGGCGTCCTCCTTGGCTGAGCTGTAACCTCTGCTCCTTGAGTAGATGCAAATGGATAAATAGTACTGCAGATAAGAGTAAAAATATGTCAGTTTGATTTTGGGATGAACAGTCCCTTTAGGTTTTGGGAAACAGTGATTTTCAGACCAGGGTTTTTGATGATGTATTTGTGGAGAATGAGCTTATGATAGTTGTTAAAATAGTAGAAAAATGGTTGTCACATCTGTATTGTCACAGTAATACTGAATATGATACAGTACAGAGTCTTTGTGAACTCCACTTCTTCATTCAGGAGCAGAGGAACAGTACAACTAAATAACTGACAACTGAGGAAATCCTATTAGTCATTCCTATACACTGCAAACAGTGACATGTTTTAAGAATCAGCATGTCAGCAGGCTGATTATGGAGCATCCGCTTCATCCTGTCATCGCCTGTTATCATTCAACTTCTTGTTGGATGATATATTGTTCCAGGAATAACAGTATGATGTGAGTGTAAATGGGTTTATTTACTGGGCTGCAACTAAAGATTATTTTCATAATTGTTTTCTCAATTAATCAATTAATTGTTTGGCCAATAAAAAGTCAGAAAACTGTGAAAAATGCAGATCACTTTTTTTTTTCCAGTCCTCAAGGCAGGTTTCTCAAATGTTTTATTTCATCCACAACCCAAAGATATTCAGTTTACTGTCATAAAGGAGTAAAGAAGCCAGAAAATATTCATATTTTTAGAAATTTGACTTTTTTTTCTTAAAAAGTTACTCAAACGATTAATCAATTATCAAGCTAGTTGGCAATTAATTTAATTAATAATTCCAACTTTATTATTTACCTGCTCACTGCACATTATCTCGCTTATGATATAGTTACTTACAGAAAAAAAATAATTTGACAAAAGAAATATAAATTTTAAATGATTTTATGGATTTTAAAATGATTTTATTGCTTCTCCAGAGCCCATTTGAACGTCATGCCGCGATCACAACATGGTGAAGGGGAAGTTTTCTGTTTCTGCTTTCAGAGGGAGATCAGGACATACTGTTCACAACAACCGTGTCACAAATACCAGTTCACGAGTTTCGTTCGAATGCAGCAACTTAGCAACAGTTTGTTGTATAGAAACAACAGGCCTTAGAATGCTGCCATTAACCAATTAGAATTGAATATTTAACAAAGTCATGTAAAAATGTCATTTAAGTAGGGTTGTTCTGATACCGGCACCAGAATCCTGGATCCTGCTGCTTCCCAGCTGCCTCTCATATGCCTTATTTCCCCTTTACCATGTTTAATGGCATTCATTCTCTTTATGTATTGTTCATGTTTTACAAAGGGTTTCACCCGAGGCATACAATAATCATATCATATTCATACAGGGTTACAGCTCTTAAAAACACACTGGTATCTGATCGGTACTCTATAATTGTTGATATGCAGAGTTCAGGTATTGGAATCGTATCAGGAAGGAAAAATGATGTCTGAACTTCTCTAATCTTAAGACCATTTTATGTTACTGTTGTAATAATAATCTCTGAAGAATATTCAGTCAGTGGAATTGTAATGTAAAAAAAAATTTTTTTAATATCCTTATCCTCTCTCATTCAGCTTAGACCCAAAATATTCCCACATTGGAGTTGTGAACCTAGTCCATTCAGACTTACTCTTCCAAACTCTCTGTCAGGACAAAGAGCAACCAGAAATATGTCTCAGCATACTTTTTCTGTTCATTTGGCTTGTAGGTGCTGTGAATAAACACTTAGGCACTGCACTTCAGTCTTTTAATGATAGAGAAAACCCTGCTGTGTATTCAGGCAAGTTCATACAAGCCAGTGTTTTGGTCTTAAAGTGATACTTCACTTTACATGATAACCCACTCAGTATGTACTCACCACTATGCCGATGTGATGATGGATGAAGATCTTCAGTTCACAAAACAATCCTGGAGTTTTAGGAGAAACAGGGTAGCAGCACACAAAACAAACACAAAATGTCTCCATCCTGCTTGTGTGGTGTAATCCATGTTTACATCCTACCGGCTACATGCTACAGTTGACATTTCTGCTAAAAACATGGCGTTAATGGCGTCTTTTGCGGTTAATTTTTAATGTCGCGGCTCGCGGACACTTGGATTACACCACACAAGCAGGATGGAGACATTTTGTGTTTGTTTTGTGTGCTATTTTTAACATTTTATCCGTGGTCACCATTCACTGCCATTGTACTGGATGAGGCTGCTACCCTGTTTCTCCTAAAACTCCAGGATTGTTTTGTGAACTGAAGACCTTCACCCATCATCACATCGGCATAGTGGTGAGTACTTACTGAGTGGGATATCATGTAAAGTGGAGTATCACTTTAAACATCAACATGTAAGTTATTGGATTAATCAGAGACGTCGTCAGCTCAGAGGAAATGTCACCTTGCATGCAGTTAGCCTCTTGTTGACTCAGGATTTTTTAAGTCAACTGCTACCATGGTGACAGAGGTCAGATCCTCCGTGTGTTTCTGGGAACTTTACCAACCCAAGGAACAGCTCACATTCTGTAATTAGATACAGGGGGGTTTGAGGGCTGAATCTGATATTTTTAAGCTAAATAGTTTTAAATTTGACAATTTTTAACAAAAAAAAAAAAATATTATTGTTGGGCTGCAACTAATGATTATTTTCATCATTTCATTTTCATCGAATGGTGAAAAATATCAATCACAGTTTCCCAAAGCCTGTGATGACGTTCTGAAATCAGAGAATATTGACCATTTTTCTTAAAAAAAATGACTCAAACTCAATTATCAGAATAGTTGGCGATTAAATTAATAATCAAATAACAAATGAATCACAGATTGATCTTTCTAGCCCTATATTATCGCATTAGCTATATTAATATTATTATATACTGACCTCATATGTCTAAAGTCCTCTCTACAGCCCTGACCCTAAATATTCAAGTTTTCAGCTTATTTATTAGATAAATAAATTTGAGGTCACTCAGTAGAGTGCAGATCTCCTCCAGGAAACTTGAAAAGAATATTGGGATGTAACAGCTTGGAATCACCAACATTTTGATTATTAACAGCAGTTTAGTTACATTTTTTTTTCTCAGTAAACATAAGAGATTGCTTTTATTATGTAATTTAATTGCATGTAACTAGGTACTCCCCAACACTGCTTGATACGTAAGCCTTGTTTTTAGCCTAGCAGTTGATGACCTGTGGCCCTTATGGCTAGTTAAGAGGAGGAGTCAGCAGTCTGTGTAGGTTTTATTTAGGTTTTTCAAGGCTTTTCAAAAATTGCGAACCACCGCAACCACAAGTCCTTGAGCATACAGTCATAACTGTGCCTGGAGGAGATAATACTTGGATAAATCATTAGTGAAATGTTTATCAGATTCAGCCTCCATTCCACAGTCAGATAGAAGCCGGCAGTGTTTCAGTGAGAGACAGCTCGGCCCACAGCAGTTTTCCTCTGAACACAGCAGCTTCATCCGCTTCACTACACCTTCTCTCTGATAGCAGGTGTGGATAGTTTGTCCTGCAGCTGTGTGTGTTGAGCAGCAGCTGAGCAGAGCTGTGGTGCTGAAAGGACAGAGACAGGCCTGACAGGTGCAAATACACCTACAGACGCAAGTACAGATACCTCAAATAGTTACAATACATACAGCAGAGCTGCAATGATTGAGTATTAATCAATTATTAAATTAATCACCAGCTATTTTGATAACCTATTTATCTTATTTTAAGGGGAATAAAACCCATCAAAACTCTCATTTCAGCTTCTTAAATGTGAATATTTTCTGGTTTCATTCTCCCTTTATGACAGTAAACTGAATATCTTTGAATTGTGGACAAAACACATTTGAGGACATCATTTTGGCCAATCAACTTATCAGTTAATTGAGAAAATAATTGACAGATTAATCGACAATGAATGAAATCGGCTGCTAATTGCAGCCCTAAAATTCGGAGATAATGCAACTTGCTGACATCAGAAATAAAACTTCTGCTACATGGCTTTTATAATAATGTTATCTGTGTGTCTGTCTACATTTTATGGAAAAGATGAGTAATAACCATCAACTACAGAAAAACAAGGGTGATAAAGTGTAAAAAACAGAATTAAAAACACTGTTTCACAAAGGAGTGGGTGATGTGGCTTTAAAATTCAGGGTATTCTGCGATAGTGATATTCTTGATGGCAAAAAACAGAAAAAATATTTTTGGTTTTGAACTCACAATAGCTGAGGAGTAGGAACTTGGAGCATGTTAAAACAGCATTTATGATTAGTATTTTGCACAGTGGCACTGCACATTACACAGCTGCAGCTATTAATCGATTATGAAATTAATCGTCAACTATTTTGATAATCGATTAATCAGTTTGAGTCATTTTACAAGGAAAAAAGTCAAATCTGATCTGATTGCAGCTTCTTAAATGTGAATATTTTCTGCTTTCTTTACTCCTCCCTGACAGTAAAGTGAATATCTTTCTGAGTTGTGAATAAAACAAGACGTTTTTCAACAACCATTAATCAATTAATTGAAAAAATAATTGACAGCTTAATCAACAATGAAAATAATCATTAGTTGCAGCCCTGGTACATTATTACATGTATGATTCATTATAATCTGCTTTTTCATCTGTTGCACAGTGATGAGGTTAATATTACTATTGCTGCTACACATTACTACAGCTAGCATCTCATTTTATAACCCTGTGTTGTGAAATGATCGATGAAGGAACTGTACCTTGGAACTTGTATTACTCTTCTCTCAGTGAGACAGCTGGGAGCACCTGTAGTTGTTTGAAACCCTGATGCACACATGTTCCTCTGACTGACATTTGAAATATTGCACTGAAAGATAAAGGAGAGCTACAACTTTAGTTAACTGGCCACTGATTAGCCCAAAGACAGCTGTATCATGTGTTGGGATTAAATTTGATGGGGTTTTTTGTTTTCCATCAAGGCTGATAAATAAGTCTGTGCTTAAGTGAGGCTGAAGCCATTCCACTAAGACAGTTTAGCCTGTTTTAGTCAATGCTAACTTTAGCCAGAAGTAGCCCAGAACAGCTGATTGTGGAAAAGACGTCACAAAAAGAAGAGAAAATGAGAGTAATTTTCTCCTCAGCAGTGAAACAAACCCTGCAGATTCAATTATATGAAGAATATAAAGGGGTAATCATGAAAAAAGGCCTATACTGCTGCAATTAACAAAATGAAGGAGGTGACTAGCAAAAAACCTGCAGACAAATTAAATGCCAATATAATGTGATCCCAGTGTGTGTTGCTCTGTCCAAACAGCTCACTTGGTTGAGCATTTGCCTCATGTTCTGAGGCTTCAGCAGCAACATAGGTTCAATATCAACCTGAGGCTGATCTACGTGTTGTCTATAATTCCTTCTTTTCTTGTCTATCTTCAGCAGTGCTATGTAGCCAAAAGGCAAAAAGCCATTAAACTCATTTAAGAGAAGAAATGCAAGCTTACTAAATGTTTTTTAATCTTCACAGCTCAAACAAAATGCACACGCTTTTCTTAAACTATAAATGTAAACGCTTTTAAACGCTTTTTTGGCTTCTGAAGAAAGTAAAATTTGTGAGACATGATTTTCTTAACTTTTTTTAAATTAATATGTTCTTTGAAACTAAAGTAAACCTGTAAATTCATGCTTAATCATATAGACCAAGCATGAATTTACAGGTTTACTTTATTTTTATTTATTGGTTTATTTCTGCACAGACAGAAATAATGTGAGCACAAAAAGACACTTGAGGGAGCTGTCTTTAACACACATCTAAATGAAGCTTGACAGGTAACCTGCCACAGACCAGGCTAGTTCAGTGGTATCAGTTACCATGGTTACTGAGCAGGGATTCCTTTACGACACAGTCATGGAGCAGATCTCTCACTTAAATTAGCCAAACTTATCAAAATAAGCAAGGCTTTTCCTTTATCCACGTTAATGGAATTACCTCCCTGCTCTGTAGTTTCAGACCTTATATTAAACCAGGACTGCACGATATGGTGAAAAGGCCATATTACAATTATTTTGACTGAGATTGAGATATGATTAGTGGGAATGATCATTTTTGCATGGCAATCCCCCCCCTCGGAAATTAGGAGTTTTGGAGTCTGTGTCAAAAAAAACAACAACACATGTTTTCTTTCATCTGAAGAACAAGATTTTTAGGCCAGAATATCTCTGCCTCATTCACACATATTGCACTTGGCCATATTTGTGATTAATTGTGCACCCTTATGATAAACTTTCACTATTCTATCATACTAAATATTTAAAGAGATTTACAGTAGCCTTGTTTGTTTAGAAGATCAGAATTAAATTTTGAGATATGTGAAAGATTCCACTAAATATAGTTACTTTGCCCACATGTATTTCTATATTTCCCCCTCTGTTCCAGGGAGAGCCCTGAGTCCACTTTTGAGGTGTATCTGGAGGTGTCCCATCCAGGCACACACAGCTCCGGTAAGTGTCTCTTCATCTCCACCGTAAAGAATATATTTTTGTTATGACATGACTTATGATTTGTTCATCCATTCATATATTTTAAAGGGACTACAACTAGCACTTTGCTACATAACCTTGTGTTGTAGAATGATAGATAAATGAACCTTGTACCTTGCACCTAATTAACTGAGAGGTGTTTCAGAGTTTATGATCTGTGTTGGCATATCTCAGCAGCTTCTACACTTCAGTAGTCATTTAAAACTTCTCTCAGTCTGACTGCTGCCTCAGGGTCTTCATGCAGGGCACTATCATGCTGTGTTGCATCCAGCAGTGTGGAATAAATGAATTCTTTTGATAATATTGAAAACACCAAAGTCTTCTTCTAATATGAACTGAAAGAGCTGAATTTGTTCTATTTTTGACTGCTGATTTCTGACAGCAGGACTTGACGGTCTGCCAAGTGAAATTCTTTCTTCTACTCTTAATCATTTCCAAAATGCTCAGTTTTGTTTTGGGTGTTTTAAAAAATATTTCTGGGTGGCTCTTTTTATGCCTTCAATTCAAAGGACAGCTGAAGATATGACAGGAAACGGGGGAGTGTGGGGGAATGACATGCAGCAAAGGGCCGTAGGCAGGAGTCCAACCCACAGCTGCTGCAGCCTCGGTACATGGGGCGAATGCTCTACCGACTGAGCCACCAGGCCACGCACAAATTCTCAGTCTTACATATTCACAAGGATACAAAGAAAAAGAATTTTGAAAATTCGGCACCTTAGAAGACATTTCCAAAAATTTCAGTTTTGATGACCTAAAGCTGTGTGGATGAGAGGCCAAAACATAGAGGAAAACATGCCTCAAGCCTTAGATGGTGATTATTTGTCTGATTAATCTAATCCATTGGTTCCTAAGCTGGGGTCCAGGACACCAGAAATCACAGTGCATCACAGTGCATGTTAACTAAAATAACAATTTACACAAAAGTCCTTATACAAAACTATTTAAAAAGATACATTTCTTTGTCCTTAATTATAAAATAGTAGGCAACTTTGTAGACTACTGAGTTGACCACAACTGTGTGATAATGAGCCATTATTATTCTTTTGGTCAGGGTGAGTGGGTAGAAGCTACTCTGCTGAGTTGTTAAAAGAAAAAATGTTAAGCTTATACTAGAAAAGAGGCATTTACCAAAAGTAAAGCTTCTAAGAATGGAAACAGTTTAATTGATGTTTATTTTGGACAGTAAGTCTTTGGACTTATTCTTTCAGTGTATGTGTGTGTGTGTGTGTGTGTGTGTTCGGGCTGGGGGGGCTCAGCTTCCCTTAGATACAAGGTGTCATTGTCAAATCATTGTCACAGAGTGCTGAGAAAAGTTGAGGCCAGCTCAACTTTGATTTGTGGCGCGTCAAACAAGACATGCAGCAACATCACTTTCCAGCTTAATGTCGCCGGCTTCCATTGAAAATGACTTGTGGCCTGATGCTGTGTCGCCGGTACCATTAAGTACTTTTCAGGCCAATCATAGAGATCACTGCATCTAATGCCCTCTTACTTCTGTTTCCAGACTTCATATAACCTCAACTTGTGGATCAACACCACCTGAACAAACTAATAGTGATGAAGCCAAGTAGATGGCTATGCTGATCAGATGAATTACTTCACATGACTCTTTCTTGGGTGATGTGATGATATTATCTTTTGCCTTCTGTGTAGAACTTCAGATTAAACTCAGGCTTCATTTAAGAAAACCCGTGTTTATCTTTTAATGCAATATTGTGTTTTAATGGTGCAAATGACGAAATTCTTGGCCATTTCATGTCTAATTATAGTCCACGGGGCTTTTCGAAACTGAGAAAAAAGATTGCAATTTAGATCATGGATTGTGATTGTGTGATTGTGATGGATTAGAAATATTGGAATATTCACATGAAACATTTGAATCAGCTGAGAGGGGAAAAATCATCCTGTAGTAGAGTGGCTCACAACTAAACAGACTGACAGGGGGTCTCAAGAAGACACTGGTTCATTGTAACGGACAGAAAGGTTGGAAACTGATAACTGGTGGTTGGTTGGTGGTTGTAAAACGTTGATGTGTCTCGTCTCTCTGAGGCTTTTTTTAATCTGTATTGTGTGACTAATTTCCTGGGTACTGAGGAGAGCTTGTCGGCCGTGTTTCTAAGAATTTCTTCCTGTTGGAGTCTTGTGCATCTCATCACTTCCTGTTCAGTTTTTAACATGTTGTATTCATCTCTGTCTGAGATGCACACATCTTCTTCTGTCTGACTTTTACTGCTGTTTTAAGATGTAGTTTCACACAACGCCATTTAGATATTTTTACACAGAACTGAAGCAATAACTGTTAATTATTATTATTAGTATATCAGTGATTGAATTATTTAATGAAAATTATGCATAAGAGTCCACAAACACAGTACATCAATCAAGCTGTGATGTGTAGAGGTGATATGTAGGCTCACATTTCAACAAAAATATCCTGCAGCCCTTTTTCATATTAACATACTTGTTGTCAATGATGCAACAGTGTGACACTCAGCATGTTGCAGTGATGCCTTCAGAGTCCACCTGCTGGAGAGAACGTGCAACCACAAACAGAGCTTGTTCTTTTTGTTTTAATGCATAAACTCTTACAGAAATTAATCCAGTCTTATGTATCCATAATATTTCTATATGCGTTATAGAAAAGTGTCTTTTTTTCTCTTAAACCTGCCTGGATAGCTGTGCATTTTGACTCATCATCTCAAGTCAAAATGAATCTGCTTCTTCGCAGTCATTTCATGTGTGCTCATGTCTAACAGGGCCGGAGGTGCGGCGGCAGTACCCTGTTGACTTCACAGACCAGGTTTGAAAACTTATTGTACTTCCTCTTGCTCTTCTCCACGTCTCACCCTCCTCATGGCTGTTCATTGGTTTGTTTTCTGTACATTTGTAACACTTTCCTCCATAGTACTTTCTTTTTTCTTGTTCTCATGTTGTAGATGAGTGGTAGTGAGTGTCGTACATGCAGGTACCACTGCTGTGTACTAGATGTCATTATTCTTTGGTTATTTTGTCCATGCGTGCTTTGCTCTTTCTGTCCCTCCTTCATAGATCAGTTCCTTCACATGACATCCTTCCCATCAACCCTTTAAACTTTTTAAACTTTTTTTGCTTGTCCCACAGGAAACTCTTCAGACTGTGCCCAAATTCTGCTTCCCTTTCACCATGGACAGGTACACACACAGACACACACACACATTTTTCATTACACTTGGTACATAATACTGGGGACAGAGCAGGACAGAGCATGGTAGCCTGCAGACTACAGAGTTGTGATTAGTGATTTGTGCTCTGCATCCATTCGTCCCTCTCTGTGTGCCCTCTGACCCTCTCTCTCCCCCTGCAGTCAGTCAGTGAACCAGGTCGGCCAGAACTTCACATTCGTGTTGACTGACATTGAGAGCAAACAGAGATTTGGCTTCTGTCGCCTTTCCTCAGGTGCCCACACCTGCTACTGTATTCTCAGGTCAGTCTGTGTGTGTGTGTGCAAACAGTGTTTGCCTCCATATGGTATTAAAGGCATGGTTTGTATTATTTGAAGTGTGCTTGTATGAGGTACTTCTCTACAGTCAGTGTATTACCTTCAGTAGATTGAGGTCGACGCGCCCCCAGTTTGGAGAAGCAGCAGGAGTACTGGTGTAGGAAGCTAATAAATTTACTGCTGTGGACACTTAAAAAATGTTTATTTTACAGCAACCTAATGAGACGTAGCAAGTTGTACTTTGTTTCAAATTCCAATCAAGTCAACTGGAAATAATACACTTTAATTTATAGTACAGATCTGTAGTGTGTACCTGATTACCCTCTAATAAAGTCTAACAATTGTCTAACAGTGGGAAATAATACACTTTAGTTTACAGTACAGTTATGTTAGTAATGTGTCCATAATTACCCTCTAATAGAGTCTAATATTTCTAGTTTTTGTCTAATTTGAATCAAAGTATGGCTTGTTACGTCTTACTCGTGTACCGTCAGGTATGTGGTGTCTAATGCTGGTATACCACTGTTTTAATTGCTGAGTTATTTTGTTTACTGATGAAGAAATATTGA
>JAJHUR010136385.1:0-66684 GCA_027495735.1 Lutjanus campechanus | reverse complement strand
TTTTTTTTTTTTTTTTTTTTTACACACAGTGCTGGCACAGAAAAAGTTACTGAACACTGCCTGTTTTTGTTATGCTGCAACCTAAATTTCAGACAGGACTATTAAGACTGAACTGAACTGAGGTCTTGAATGAGCACTAAAATCATTTTTTGTAATAGCCTGGTTACTTTCGATACTGTAGGTAATGTAGAATGTTGTATATTGTATCATTTTAAACATGTGGTATTGAAAAAGGATTGAAGTAGTGATATTTTTGACAGCCTTACTCCAGAGGAACCAGACTCCTTAAGGAAATTTCATTTTACTTTGCATAACACAGGAGTTGCTGGTCTACCACTGCCTTGATCAGTTTGTCTGTTTTATTGTGTGACTTTGGTGAATCTGAACTAACCTTTTAAAACGAAAGTTACATAACACAAATAAACTAACTGATCGAGGCAGCTGTAGACCAGCAACTTCCATGTTCTGCGAGGTAAAATTATTGTTTTTGTCTTGGTTGCCAGTTTGCTTTGGAGAGAGAGATATTTGGCTTATATAATGGTGTTTTGCTGTCAAAAAAGGCTGATGAAAATGATTTTCTAGGTGGCTGATATGTTTTGCTGCCACAGCAGTACATTGCTTAGCCTCCTACCAGTACAACCTGTATGTGGTGATACAGGTTATTGTTTCAGGCCTTTCTGTGGTCAGGGCAGAGAGGAGCTTAGAAGGTGATGCTGTGTGCATGAGTGATGGCTGCCATGCTGGATCATGCTGAGTTGGAGGTGGTTCAGGGGAGGTCGTCATCTGGCCCGTTGTGCCTTAACCTCCCCCTGCCACCACTGCTCCCACAGGGGAGAACTACTTAATAAGGTCATCACTTGATCCCCGACTGTTCTGTCTCTTTCCCTTCCACCCTTCCCTCTGCCAATCTGTCATTCTGTTTTTCTTTGTTATCTCTTCTCAGTTTCTTTCTCTTTGCATTATTTTGATGCTCTTCTTCCTCTTTCACATGTTGAGTTTTTAAACTTTATTTTGTATTATCCCAAATTGCTGAGGCTGAGTATCTCTTGTTAGGATGCATTTGTACCGTAATGTAGTATCTGATATTCTCGCCCTACAAGTTGCACTGAAAATGTTTAGCAGCAAACTCTCCACACTTGTATGTTCAGAGAGGAGTCTCTTCAGTAGCGTGCCTCCTCACGGGTTTTTGGAGGATGAATTGAGCAGCATGATACCCCCCAGCCCCAAGGCCCCAAGAATAGACAGCAAGTGCGCTCAAGCCAAAATTTTGCACTTGAACCTGCCACTGCAGCTATCGGCTCTTATTCATGGGCCTCTGTGGGGGTTGCTGGCATGCTGCTCATATTATGTTGGCACGGCTGTTCTTACAGTGTGGCCTGCTGGAACAGGCGGTCGAGTGTGTGTGTGTGTGTGTGTGTGTGTGTGTGTGTGTGTGTGTGTGTGTGTGTCTGAGATGGACAAAGATTCAGTTAGGCAGCATACACAAGAGACTGAGGAAGAGACAGGGTCAGAGATACACTCTTAGAAATAAATGTTCTAACTGGAACCATAACAGGTTTTTCAGTTGGTCCCATAGGAGAAGCCTTTTAGGTTCCTGGTACAACCTTTTATAAAGGTTCACCTAAGAACCCTTTCAGAGAGTTCTATCTAGAACCCGACATAAAGAACCATCTGTGAAAAAGAAGAAAGAAGCCACCTAAGGGGTTTTACAGGGTACTCTTTTTATATCACAAGGGTCTTATCTAGAACCTACCCAAGGGATTCTATCGGCAACCCTTTTAAATTCCAAGAGTTTTACCTAGAAGCCTGTCTGGGGGGTTTTACTGAGAACCCTTTTATAATCCAAGAGTTTTATCTGCAACCCACCCAGGGGGTTCTATAGTGAACCCTTTTATATTATGGTACAAAGATCCTTTGACAAAAGAGTTCTTCAAGGATCTCAACAATCTTTGAAGAGCTCTTTCTTCCAAATAGGGTTCTCTGGATTATAAACCATCTCTTCGAAAAACGGTTCTTCACAAGCAATTGGCTCTGAGTAGAACCTCAGCCCTTCAGGAAGAGCCCTTTTTGAACCCTTATTTCTAAGAGTGTAGACAATGAAAAGAGTCAGAAATAAGCTGAAAAAAGGATAGAAGGCAGGCTTGTGTGACTGTGGCGTGATACCTGACACTACCTCGGGATGATTTGAAACCAACAGTAGTGAAGGTTATCACCAGTGTCCCCTGCTGGGAGATGTTCACAGACAGTGGGGTGGTACTCAGACTGGGCCATGACACACACACAGAGCCATAAAGGAATCTGTGGTTAAGCTCTCTTTCTCAGAGCTTTTTAATCTTTCTCCTCGGGGCGAGCAGAGAAAGACGCAGTGCTGTGCCTGACAAGATTACAGTGCACAGTGCAGCTGTGGTTGAGTGAAAGCCTCATTGTAAGTCATTGTTATGGCTGTTGTACATGCCAGCGGCACATAAGCTCTTGATTAGCTCTTGCTGTGTGTGACACTGTATTTTCACTGCTGGAATTATGGGCTTTAGTTTAGTGTTTTTATTGAGGGAGAATGTAGCTGCAAGGGCCATAATGGTCTCATGTGCTTGTCAAATTGTTTTCATTCATTCCTAATCAATGGTCTTTAAAAGCTGCAGTACAGTGGCCTTCTGAAAGAGGTGAAGCTTGGATTATTAACCAACATTACTTCATTGAACACTGAGAAAACTGCTTTTCAGGAACAGATTTTTTTTTTTACACAATCACATGATATTTATCCCTCCAACTAGTTTGTTCAGTTTTGTTTTCTGTCACTCTTGTGCTCATCTGCAGGACAATGTGTTGAACATTATCAATCAGATCATGGATGAATGTATCCCCAATGACCGGGCCAACAGAGACTTCTCCGTCAAGTTCCCCGAGGAGATTCGTCATGACAACTTGGCCGGGCAGCTCTGGTTTGGGGCTGAGGTAGCGTATTCCCTCCTGCGTCAGTCTGTGAGAAAACAACCTGGCATGAGTCCCACACACGTGCATGAAAATACTGTTTCATTTTTGCAGTTGTGGGGTTACTATTGTTAACATAATTTTCTCAGTTTAATCTTCTCTACAAGGCGAGATCATTTATGACATATGTGTCCCTATGCAGTGTTTGGCAGCCGGCTCCATCATCATGAACAGGGAGATCGAGAGTATAGCAATGAGACCCCTGGCTAAGGACCTGACTCGCAGCCTGGAGGAAGTACGCAACATCACCAGAGACCAGGCCCTGAGAGACCTCAACTTGTACACGGACCGAATGAGGGACGCATTGCGACATTTCGACAGCCTTTTTGCTGAGTTTGAGCTCAGGTACATGAAGGAGCAGACATTATTGGCAATTGTAACAACACAATAAATCCACGTTTTATCATCCTCTCAAGGATTTCTTGGTGCAAGTTTGCCAAAAACATTCAACAATGCTGTGATTGTCATTACATTACATTCCACTTCGTTTTTCTTCTTTTGCCAGTTATGTGTCAGCCATGGTGCCTGTGAAGTCTCCCAAAGAATACTATGTACAGCAGGAGGTGATAGTGCTCTTCTGTGAGACTGTGGAGAGGTGAGTTTACAGAAGAACAAACATGCCTTGAAAGGGGAGACTCTTGGGTACCCATACAACCCATTCTTATTCAGATATCTTGAGATGTGAGGCCAAGGGACCCCTTTGAAAATCATTGTGCTAGTTTTTCCACTTGCCAAAATTTAGCCTAACTTCAGAGTGTCATTTAGCTAATCTTTTGACAAGCGAGCATGACATGGGTGGTGGATTCCTTAGGTGTTTTAGTTTCATATGATACAGGCTTTCTGCAGGTTTCAACTTGGCACATTGCAGGCTTTTTAAGACAATTGCAAAAATAGTTTGCATCAGTGGTTACTGGTGCAGTGTTGGTTTTGTTTTGTAGCTGCTTTTGTGTTTTAGTGTTAACCATAGCTTACAAATCTTTCCCCAAAACACATTTAAAAGTGAAACTGAAGTTAACTCCAACTTTATAACAGTGACCTTAACATCATAAATACATTTGTGAGACCTGCCAAATCATATTCAAGACATTTTAAAGCCTGAAATTCACTGGAAGTGGACGTATTTGCTGTGTTGAAAGCAGACAAAAACGATGCAGTTATTTGCACGCAGTATATTGACAGTAGTTTCTGAGTCTCTGAGCAAACTTCAAACAGAAGTGCTCGCCAACTGATTGCTGAAAAGTCTCAAAAAGATTGGAGGGATTTTTAACTATGCTTACCAATTCTCTGGTGGTAAAAGTTGGTTAAATTGTGCACATCTGAAAATCTGTGTAATAAATTGTATCAACCCAAGAACTGTTTTACAACTTATGAGACATGGAAATAGCTTGGGAATGGTCATCCTATACTTATACCAGCATAATGTTCTAAACCCTTGTAAACACGAGAGGTGCCCGAAGAAAACAAAATGTTTATTACTGATTAATGACTAGAAAAACTTGACACAGTGCTGAACCTGTCTCTTATACACATCTAGATGTGTATAAGAGACAGGGTTAAATAATTACAGTCCATAGAGAACTGCTGACTTCATCTGGAATGTAGCAGAATCTACATAATATGTGGAATTACAGTGGTTAATTTTATTTTATTGTTTTCCCTGTGCCATTGTCTCAGGGCCCTGAAGCTGGGCTATCTCACACAAGACATGATCGATGACTATGAACCCGCGCTGATGTTTACAATTCCCAGACTAGCCATTGTGTGGTAAGTGTTGCCTGTCGTCTCCATTCTTCCGCCCACCTCTTTGTCTTCTAGTCCCTGGTGCCCTCTTACACAATTTTTAAACATTTTTTTTTTTTAGCGGGCTGGTCGTGTATTCAGAGGGACCCCTCAACCTCGACCGAAAATCAGAGGACATGTCTGAGCTCTTCCGTCCTTTTCGCACTTTATTAAAGAAAATCAGGTAAAATCTGTGAATATATTATAAGAGTATTGTTTTATATTCCTAAAGCTGCATTCACAAGGATTCAGGCAGATGACAGATAGACATAGACAACAAACAATAGTTTGACTTTTGACAACAATGCCATTTACCGTTGCTGGTATTCTCTGCCAGGTAAGCCTAATTTTATTGTCCTGCTCTCATCCACTAAAATGATACTTGGTTTGCTGTGTACCGTCTGCCTAAATCCATGTGAATGCAACATCAGTAATCTTTTTCCCTCTATCAAGACTGAAACTAAATTTAAAAATTGCTGACAAAATTTACACTGATTAATATATTATACAACAATGCTTTTGCAGAGACCTGCTGCAGACCCTGACTGAGGAGGAGCTGCTCACACTGGAAAGGAACCTGTGTATCTCGCAGGACGGGGAGTTGTCCACAGACCAGGGTCTGGCTACAAACAGCTCACCAGCTCCAGTCCAAGAGCATCAGTCATCCTGCAGCCCCGCTGATGACACCTCCAAGGGGGAGAGTGTCGAGGAGCAAGAGCATCTGGCTCTGTTTGTCTGTCCCAGCCAGGAGGAGGAGCTGGCGGAAGTAGAAAAGGGCTGGGAGGAGGTGGAAACTGAGAGGGGGGAGGAAGAACAAGACCAGGGCCTGTTGTGCGAGGAGGCGGAGGAGGCTGAGCTGGCCTGCTCCATGCAGTACGACGAGGAGGAGTTGGAGCAGCTCAATATGATGGTGTACCGTGTGGGAGACGAGATGTCCACCCTGCTGTCTCCTCCCAGCCAGGGTCAGTCCCCAGCACACCACCCCCACAGAGGAGAAGCGGGAGGCTCTAGTGGGGCTTCCAGCACCGAGGCGTCTCCCTGCCGGCGCCTGGTGGGCCGAGGAAGGACAGGCATCTATGTAGAGGAGGAGGACCGGGTCTTCCTCATGGAGGACCTGGATGCAGCAGGAGACAGCATCACCAGCATCTCAAGAGAGGCTTGCAGTTGTGTTGCCTCTCCGTCCAAAGCACCAGAGTCTGCTCGTCCCGTGCAACGTAAGCTGGGACCGCGGCCAGACTCCGCCAGGAATGGCTGGTACACTGAGGCCCAGTCGGAACAGCCATGCCCACAGCCGCGCAGCCAGAACACACACTGTCCTAACACAAAGCGCCCTCCTTGCACTTCCGCTCCTGGCTCGGAAACTCTGCCTTACACCAACGGGTGGGAGATGGGCTTAGAGGGGACGGCGTCTGAAACAGCAGAGGTCATTGCCCATCGTATGGGTGGGATGAAGCTGTCTGCAACAGTCATTTTCAATCCACGCTCCCCGAGCTTGACGGAGTTGGCAGTGGACAAGCTGCTGCTGCCGCGGCCTACTCCCTCTGAAATCGAGCCCTGTGGCCCCCTTGTGGCCACTCACTGCCTGCTCAATTCCTGCGTCTGCTGCGGGAGCTGCGAGGATGGCCATGAGGATGCCATCCCCGCAGAGACCACAGGACTTGGATTAGGCCTTGCCCTGGGATTGGACAAACAGTGTAAGACGGCAGCCCCCAACGCAGTCATCCAGTCTTCTGCTTGCCGGCTGCCCCCGCGAGCTCACGAACCTCACAGTAAGGGCGAGCTTTCTCAGTTGACTCCCCCTTCATCCCGCTGCTCTGAGACTCTGGAAGAGGAGTCAAACTTCCAGCTCTGTGAGAAGTGCCTGGTGGTGGCTCCAGGGCCAGGGCATCACGCTCAGGACTGCGGCTCTAGCAGAGGGGACGAACCCTCCCTGTGCAACCACCAAGTGGGGACTGAAAAGAGGCAGCAGGCCAGTGGAGGGCGACAGAGGGACAAGGAGATTGATAAGGACAAGTCAGGAACTAAAGACTCAAAGAGGGACACCAAAGAGGACAGCAGAAGGAGCTCCAGGTGTGCTGTCATTTCTATGAGTCATTTTATGAGGTGTTTGATTTATGTTGGAATTATCTGTTTCTTTGCAAGACATGACCTCAACACATCAACATGAATATCTGTTTTATTTCACCATATTTCATCATATATTTTGAATTATTCTGTTGCTTTCATCCATTGTTTGCACTTTGCTTTATGTTGCCTTAAAGGGATAGTTTGGATTTTCTGAAGTGGGGTAGTAGGAGGTACTTATCCACAACCAGAATATTAGCCACAGTAGATGGCGGTCGGCACACCCCCAGTTTTGAGAAGCTTCCTACACCGGTGAGCACTGGTGTTGGAAGTTTAACAGTTTACTGCTGGGGACAGGGTCAGCAGCAAATGTGTTTTAACCACCAAACGAGGCTCACCTTAGAAAATGAAAATCAATTTAAGTGTACCTTATGTTTAAAATATTTTCACCACTTTAGACTGACGTCACATGTTTGGGAACTGCCATTATATAAGCCAAATGTTGCTAACTCCAAACAAATCAACTCCATAGGTGAAATTATCAAATCAAATCAAATCAAATCAAATCAAAATCAAATCAAATCAAATCAAATCAAATCAAATCAAATCAAATCCAATTTTATTTATATAGCACCAATTCACAACAAAGTTGTCTCAAGACACTTTACATATAGAGTAGGTCTAGACCACACTCTATGATCATATTTACATCCGACAATTGAAACAATTAGCAATTTTACCTCGCAGAACGCAGGTGTTGCTGGTCTGCCACTGCCTCAATCGATTAGTTTATTTGTGTTATTCGGAGAATCTGAATAAGGCTTTTAACACACCAAAGTCACAAACAAACTAACTGATTGAAGCAGTGGTAGACCAGAAACTCCCTTTTTCTGCAATGTAAATGTAAAAATTACTGTTTTTGCCAAAGGAGCAATTTTTTGTCAGAAAAGTCTTGTCTGACAGCGAGGTAAGGTGGTGAAAATACTCTAAATGAAGTGGAGACTTAAACTGATAGTGATTTTATTTTGAGGTGGGTCTTTTTAGGTGGAGACAGTACGTTTTGCTGCTGACTCTGTTCACAGCAGTACATTGCTTAGCTTCCCACACCTGTACTCCTGCTGCTTCTCCAAACTAGGGGTGTGCCACCCTCCATCTACTGTAGGAAATACACTGACTGTGGATAAGTCTCTCATACAACTCCACTTCAAAAACCCCAAACAATCCCTTTAATTATATACCAGCATGTTTTTTGAACGGTTGTTTGTTCTTTTCTTTTTTAATTTCTCCTTTTTTTTTCTATTTCTTTGGTTGTTTTTAGTTTTCAGAACTCTCCCCTCAGCTCTGTGTCAGGTAGTGACTGTGAGAGTGTCACCACATGTAGTCTGTCAAGCAGTGCATACACTCCAAGGTAACCACTCACACATAAAAGTGTGTGTCACTGTCATACTGCATGTTTGCAAGTGTTTTTTTTTCCTGCTCACACTAAAAAGTCCTTGCATGATAGATGAAAAGATTGCTTTGTTCATATCCAGTCTTTGTTCACATTCAGCAATCGATTGAAGTGTCAGTCACTCTTTCCTGAATGGGCTACAGGTGACAGCATTAATTTGCCTTCTGGCTTAGACTGTAGATTTAATTAGACAGATGTTTGAGTTAATGTCCAGTATATTCAATGGCAACAGCAGTTAGAATCTACATAAAGCAGCAAGACGATTTTTAAAAAAAAAATCTGCAATGAATGAAGTATAAATTGAATGTGTAAATTGCTCAGAAAGAAAAAAAAAGTTGATCTTGCCCTGTCTCTCTTTGCTCCCTTCAGCCCTGTCAGCAGTCTGACACCCAGCTCAGGGACGTCAGAAGACCAGGACCATCAGGAGATCCAGCTGGCCCTGCAAGATGCCAAGATGGCTGCCAGGAACAAGATCCGATCACGCTTCCACAGCAGCAGCGACCTCATCCACCGCCTCTTTGTTTGTATATCAGGTAAAAGGTCTCACTCTGCACATTGCTCCCCCTCTCCCTGCATCTCTTTGTCTCTGTCATGCTGATATCCATTATGTGTTCTGGCGTGGTGCAGGTGTTGCTGATCAGCTGCAGACCAACTATGCCAGTGACCTTCGCAGCATCCTCAAGACTCTGTTTGAAGTCATGGCAACCAAGTGTGAGCAGGGTGACAATGATAAGCAAAAGAAAGGTGAGGAACATGTCCTGGATGTTTCATTACATTGTCTTTCCCTTATTAATACAATACAGATAGGGGACGAATATCATGTCATATTTTGATAAAAGGAAAAAAGGCTTCAAAAGATTGAAATCTTGAAACTCAATAAAGTTTTTTCAAGATTGAACCTAAGTTTTGAACTCTTTAAATCTCTGTGAACACAACTAAAACATTATTTTTACAGTGTTTCTTCACTGCCACATTTTCAAAAGTGACTGTTCTTCCTGTGAATTAGTTTGTTTTCCAGGTTTGAAATCTTGTAAATGGTGATCTGAAAACTGGTGCACATATGTTGGCGAAAAAGTTCTGAAAAGTTGAAAATTGAATTTCAAAAAGGCAAATCTTTATTTTAAAACTTTTGCTAGCGTACATTTGCAAACTGTACTTTCAGAGCTGAGTTTACAACTCCCACTTTTCAGAGATCTGTGCACACAGTTGTGAGTTACATGATTTCTGGCAGTTTTGTCTCACAGTTCTGGTCTGAAACTCTGAAATACAGAAACAGGCAAGATAATGGAAGCAGGGAGATTTGCTATCAACCTATTGTTTGCTCTCTGCTGCTGGTTTCAAACCAGGAAAATAAACTAATACACCAGGAGAACAGTGACAAATTTGAAAATGTGTTGGAGAGACACTGTAAGAGTGCTGTAGTTGTAAAGAAGAAGAACTTAAATATAAAATAATGTTTGCTTTTAAAGATGTAATATTTGTCTATAAAACTAACCTTCATTGTTATTGTTAAGGCAACTTTAATAGTGATGTATCAGATGACAAGGGGGGTCTCTCTTAGTGATGAACCTCCTGGGAATTAGCACCTGACTGTGCAGCTCCCCTGGGCTTTATGAAGCTTTATAATGAGCTTCAGTTCATTGCTTAGATGTCATTTAACTATTTTGATTCACTCTCATCACTTTCATAGCATCATTTTTGGTCATTACAGGCAGCTGTTTTTAGAGGAAAAGCTATAAAGACATACTGTATAGTACTGGCTCAGCACCTAACAGCAGACACAGTTGGAGACTAGCTGATGAACATAGTGGAGCATTTAGCAACTAAAGAGACAGATATATACCTCAGGAGTTGGTGAAGACCAAAAACAGAGCTAACTCACATTCGCCAGGTGGCCAGAGACATGACTCTAAATGAACTATAATGTTGCTACGTAGCTGCTGGATGTGTAAACAAGCAACTGTTTGCTAAGTTCACCACATCAATTTAAAAGGTGATGATATATCAGTGTTGCTTCCACTTCCACCAAGGGCCAAAAAATGTGTTATTACAGGTTTAACTTCATGTTAAAACCAAATTAATAACTGATTATAAACAAATCTACTTGATTGGTTTGACCCCAGCCTGCGCTCAAGTCAAATCAGTGGTTCAGTCCAGCAGATGTTGCAAAAGCCACACCTTTTTGAAAAAGTCTGTATTGCCTCCTCACCAGCCTCAGCTAGTCTGCACAACATTGTCTCTAACTGGTCCATAATTCTGCAGCAGGAGTTTTAACACACACAATGTTCAATTACACGTTACACCGGTTTTATTTTCTTCCTCTGTGGTGTCCTGCAGGTCCTGTTCTGCGTAGTGCAGTGCTGGAGGACTGTGCTCTCTGTCAGGAGACCATTTCCTCATCGGAATTGGCAGCCAAAGCCCGGGAGGGCCAGTTCGAAGGTCAGCAAATCTACAAACAGAGCCACTCAGAGTTTAGTTGAAATATCAGCCTGTTCCTTTTCCCTCTTTTCACTGCAGCAGACATACTGATCATCACTGGTGATGGTCAGGCCTACTTTGTGTTAATGGTTTGTCACTGGCTCTGTGTAGATCCCCCGGACTGGGTGCCTGATGAAGCCTGCAACTCCTGCATTGCCTGCAAGGCTCCCTTCACTGTCATCCGCAGGAAGCATCACTGTAGAAGCTGTGGAAAGGTATGATGACTGACAGAGCATAGGTGTCAGAAGTCTCGGTTTAAAGGATAACTTATTTTAAAACCTGAAACCTATTTTGTCATGTTTTGTGTCTAAGTGGCACAAGAGAAACAACAATTCAACAATCACCCAATCTGGTTTGTTTGAAATAAACCCTTTATTCACCATTTTGATTCAATCAGTGATTTTGATGAGTTTTATTTGGTTTCTGCTTGAATGAGGATGATGTTAAAATTACAGTTTTGCAAAGAGAGTCTCACTAGTTTTATGACCAGCAATAAACCAGCCGTTTCTCGTTAAAAAAAAAAAAGTTATCTTACTCATTTTAAAAAAGGTGTGTCTCTGTAGGGACCCTTATAATATTGTCAGACACTTAAAATAACAATTTTAGCCTGTCAGTGGCAAAACAAGCACTTGTAGTGGACTTACAGGGTGTATAGTTGCCCAAAGGGATTACGTTGTAGCTTAGTTGTACAGCTGCAGTGTTCTCCCTCAGTACTGGACCAGTTTCAAAAACTTTTGTCCCCATTAGTCATTTAGACACAAAAACATGGGAAAAAAGGGTCCAGGTTGAAAAATGCCTAAGTCACCCTCTAATGTGTAGATCAAACTGTTGACTCCTTCATTTCATCATTTGTCGTTTCAGATCTTCTGCTCTCGCTGCTCCTCCCATTCTGCTCCTCTGCCTCGGTATGGCCAGGTGAAGCCTGTCAGAGTTTGCACACACTGCTACATGTTTCACGTCACGCCCTTCTACAGCGACAAGGCCGGCATCTGACCCCAGATCATCACTGAAAGCACACAGTCTGCCACAGTAAGAGCATATGCAAAGGGCAGATCCACGACTGTGTACAAAGCAAACGCCACACTGCTCTGATTAAACGTAATGGTCGTCATCGTACCTGCTCAGCAAAGCTTCAGAGTAAGGCCATCACAGATGACAGAGCAGAGAGACGCAGCCACAAGTGATGATTCGACCTGTTTCTGTTGCTTCGGAGAGACTGGTGCGTCACTGGGAACCAAAGCGTTTGATTTCAGTGCCCAGCCAACACACACAAATGATTCACAAATGCCTGTCTGACTAAAGAGGTGCAAAAGGGAGTGGGGATAAACAGGCAATAACAGATTTTTAACTGGCTTTGTGCAACAGTCCTCTGTAGCAGTTTGCAGCACAAACACAGAGCGGGCCACCTCGTTTGTTTTGTTGCTTTACGTGTAAATGAAAGGACTTGTGACATATTTTCTTATGCTTTAGCGAGCTTCCTACATTTGTGCCAGAGCTCCCACGGGACTCGGATTACTCAAAAGAATGTAAGTCATGATAACCATGTAAATAAGGATAATTCTGGTAATAGCTACACTACAATGTCTTCACTAAATGATTGCTATTTATGTGGGAACTGGAAAAGCGATGTCCACCAGGCTGCCGGTCCCAGTAAAGCAAAAATGAAAAAGCTTTTATATTGAGATTCCTTCATGCTTTTAATGGCAATGAATGTGTAATTATGTATCACTTTGTGAAACCGGGTCGAGGTTCCAACAAGTTTGACCATTCACCTCTCGTCAGCAATGGGCTGTGCCCCTTGCTTTTACAGTTGCACCACAGCATGTTTAGTGTTATCTGGGGACTTGGCTGCTCACTGAGATGGATAAAAGGGATTCCTTAGTCATCACTGTCAGGTCTTTGAAGGCCCCCTAGTGGAGAGTTGACCTCTCTTCGCTCAGTGCTCTCATCACCATGTTGTGAACAATTTGTTCTGAACCAGAGGCCTTCTCAGGTGCTCAGGCCTACAGACTACAGGCCGATTATTGCCCGTTGATTTCTCTTCCTCACACTTGATATATAGTGCAATATTGTGACTACTAACTGCAATGGTCCTGCACATTTTAGGGACAACACTTTGCTATTTAGATTGTAGTTATAGGCCGTTTCTTAAGAGAGAAGTTTGATTGGGGTTTACACTAAATTATTTCCATCTTTGACTCCCGTGGTACTGTTGGGACAGGAACAGATGTAGGTCGCACTTTTTTACAGTACACTAATAAGATGTAGCAAGCCATACTTTGTGTCAAATTAGACAAAAATTAGAAGTAATTATTAAATGTTATTTATTAGACTCTTAGTAGACCTCATTTGAGGGTAATTAGGGACACATTACAATATAACTGTACTGTAAACTAAAGTGAAAGCACATATCTGCTACTTCCCCATTTAAAACAATATGTAACAGTATGTAGGAATATTTTGGCTGTGGGTGACTGCACAGACTTATTGTAATACTGTAGGCAGATAATATGATTTGATTAGAGAAGTAGGCATCAGTCTTGGCTACTTTGCCAATTGCATGAGACCAGCCAAGAAGGTGCCTCAAGTTGCAGACATGTGATTACAGTTTATAGTGCAGTTCTATTGTAATGTGTCACTAATTACACTCTAATAACAATAACACAATACACTTTACTTTACAGTATAGTTCTGCTGTAATGTGTCCCTAATTAGCCTTTAATAAAGTCTAATACTGTTTAATAAAAAAAAAATTATTTCTAGTTTAGTTCTAGTTCTAATTTGATACCATGTAAATTAAATGAATTTCCCCTTGGGGATTAATAAAGTATTTCTATTTCTATTTCTATTTCTATGTATGGCTTGCTATGTCTGTTGTGTGCTGTAAAATAAAGTGTGACCCAGATATTTTGTTCCCAGCCTGACTTCTTTTCTGCTCTTGGATCTGCTTCCATTGCAATGACTGCAAACAAAGAATCTTCCATGCTCATTACTATATATTACAGTTTGTACATCTGAGTGGTCTGAAGTGGCCAATCTACATATATGGACCTTTGAGCGACATCGTTGGAATATTACATCATGTCCATTCTGCTCAGATGTAAAGCAGTTTCTCAGGCATTACATAATCTAAATCACTCACCTCCTGTTAGATCAATCTTATTTTCATCAAAGAAACATATAAACTCACTTTGAAAAGGTATGTTTTTTCTTTTATAAAGAACAAAATTAATGTATGAAGCTATAATTACTTTTATGTAAAATACAAGGAATCATGCAGTAATTAAAGGGCGGGATATCCTATTATTGTTTCAGAGCTTCGTCTTATTTTGTAAAATCCCAGGACATTTCCATGATAAGAGCTGTGTGAGATATTCAACAAACAAATAATGTTATATAGTTTTAAATGCGATGTATATTGAAATAAATTACTTTTTCCTGTTTAAAAATGTTGACTGATAATTTCTTCTCTTTACAGAAAAGTACCATTGAATTTCTGCCTTGAAATAAGTCAATAGATTTGTTTCCCAGATTGATCAATATACTATCCATTATAGTCCAATTAGCAAAGAGAGCTGGGCCCTCCCCCTTAAAATTGTAATATCATACCAATGTACAGCTCCACAGGCTGTGAAGCTGAGACACTGACCACAGAAATGATTTAAAATTGTAACCGCTGAGTATACAGTTGAATAATGACTCCAGATATGCTCATTTACAGCTTGAGGCTATTTTAGTTACTATTTGTCAGTTTTTCCTGCCACTTGAGTAGGCAGTGTGGGCCTACTCATCAGATGAGCAACACCCTGCTTAGCTGAATTTCTGAGTTTTGTGGAGAGTTGGAGTGACGCATTATTAGACCTTCAGATTTTTCCACATAGTTAGAGAGGCACTACCCGGATTTACACAGAAGGATCGGTTTACTTGTCATGAGAAATCACCTCCACAGATAAATGTCTTCTGTGGCCCTGGAGGGACCTTTCCAAAGAAACCTTGTTTTATTTTACTACAATTTTAAGAAAGCTCGTGTTACAACATGAGGGCATGGAGTTTGAAAGACATTGGTATTTACCAGACATGGAAGGTGTAATGAAACAATGCTATTGGTTGAAATATGGTAGGATCCAGCTTTTTTGAAGCTTGAGCCATACTAGAGACTAAGAATCAGAATATCTCTACTTTAAATTTGAATTTTTGGTAACACTTCCTAAATGTAGAGTCAGTAGTCATTATAGTGCATTTATAAAGCTATAAATTGCTATAAATGTTTATAATCATGCATGAAGACTCATAACAAGGTTTATAACATATTGTAGGTGGTGGATATAATGTATTAGAAGTTCAGCATTCATAATGCTTCATACCTCCATGCTAAAGTGAAAAAAGAGTCTGAGTCCTGAATTACACAGCATGTTATAACCACCACAACTTTAGCCAGTTATGAAGACACACATATAACTGTTTTCAAGTATCACAACAGATTCTGTTTCTAAAATGTAATAATTTCTTTAAAACATCATACCACTGCTAATAACTTTATACAGTGCTCTCAGTTAAAGCTCAGAGCAGTTCTCTATGTGTCTTTATAAATGGCTAAAGTTATGGTATTTATAATGTGCTTTATAACCCAGGAGTAAGATTATTCTTTCAAGCACTGTTGGAGGTGTATAGCATTATGAATGCTGAACTTATAATACATTATTATGTCCACCATTTAAAATACTTTAGAAACCTTGTTATAGGTTGTTATGCATGATTATAATTAACGTTTATCACCAGCTTAAGAACGCACTTAAAATGTATTATAGATATGACCCTCACAGACACTGTTACTGAATTTTGCATCTACCCATCTATTGGAGGGAATGCAACAATAAATTGCTTAAGTAGCCCACTAAGAAAAATACAACGCTACCCCTGAACATACAGGACCAGCACAAGAAAACTTGGACTCTCCAAGACCCCCAAAATTCAGTCAACTGTCAGCACTGGGAAACAGCAGTACAACACCTATGCAGCTGAAGCAGTTTACAGTGAAACCTTTAGTAACTGATCTGGTCAACATAGGGACCACTAGATGGCAGCACTTGTTCATGGTGTGTCACTAAAATAGTCCATCAGTCATAACACAGGGAAATACGGGACTAAACCATATATTTTAATGTATTTACCCCAAAATATTGACAATTATGTATTGCAGACATGTTTTCAGTTGCAACTACTGAAGTTAATACTACTATTACTACTACTACTACTACTACTACTACTACTACTACTACTACTACTAATAATAATAATAATAATAATAATAATGATAATATAGTGGGGATTGAGTCTGTGAGTTAAGAAGTTAAGAAGTACTTTGTTAAACGTTTTTAATCACATGTAGGAGGATAGTAGTAAAGTTTGAAAACCTTAATTTTGCAGTAATATTTGTTTAGTATCTTGATTTAATTTACAGCTGTCATCTGTTTCCTCGTACATTAAGCTGACAGCGGTGAGATAATGGCTTTGTGATGAAGAGGTTGGTGTGTGCGTGAGAGAGGGGTTGTGTCTAGAAGGGAACCAAGACCTGCTAAAGATCTCGCGAGAGTTATCATTATATCGAACTATGATTTTTCCCTAATCCCTAATCCTGCAGATGTTTTATGTCCCTAAATCTACTCAGATCTTTACCACACCGTTGTAACGTCATAAAACATGATTAATTTGTCCAAGGTGCACAATGAAGCAACATCGCGTACAAGTCTCGCGATAGTTTAACAAATTAAGGGTTCCCTTCTTGACACGACCGGTGAGAGATAAAGAGTTAAATGTGTCCGGCCTCTGCGGGCTGTGATTGGCCCGCAGCTGCAGCTCTGGGACGGACAACAAGTCTCCGTTCTGTGCGCTCGGTGGTGGAAAAGTCACTTGGTGGTGGACGACGGGGACTAAGACAAACTGGACTGAGATTTTAAAATTATCACACTGGACTTTCGTTGTGATTTTAATGGAAGAACCCAATTTTATTACAGCCGTTAAACCGTTACTTTATCTTAGTGAGGAGCGCGTGCTGGTCCGTTAGAGGTCGGTGAGAAGTCGACCACTGACACTTTTGATTCATGGACTCCACACGGACTTTAGCTAAAAACATTTCTGTCAACAGGCTGATACAAGGTTGACTTCATTCATTGAATATCCAGGTATGTTGTCATGTATCGTGGCATTTCCTCAAGTTTTCCTATTTATTTGCATGCTTATTACCCAAGCTGCAAGTGAGCAGCATCAGTGATATTTCTACTGTAAGAACAGCAAGGATAAGCTAAAAAACAAACGATATGAACAGTTTGTTGTTCAAAACCTCAGTCAGCTTTTTGAATATTTACCATATAGACGTAATTGTGCTATTAAATCAACTGGCACTTCTTAAACTAGACAAGATTCCTAAAATATTCAAATATAAAGCCTCAGACAGACCCCAAACCTGAGTGCCTAACTGTACGTGCACTGTAAATAAACTTTCTTTATTATGGAATTAGTTAGATTTATTTGTAATACTGACATTAAACTTACTTCATTTTTTGGGTTCTTATTAGACCCCACAGACCTTAATACAGACCCTAAACAGTCCCAGGAATCTGGTTTGGGAACCACTGAGGTAAACAAAAACAGAAAAAGTCTTTAAGCAAGATTAAATTGAGTTGCAATTCATGCCACAGTCATTGATATTATTTATCACATACCATTAACCAGGATTTCTTAAACTCTACAAAAACCCTAAAAGACCCCTATGTAAAGCCCCAGTCAGGCCCCAAACCTCAGTGACTGACTCGGGGCTGTAATGGTAAAGACAGAGGTGGGTAAACTGTAGGTTAACTGTAGCATGCCCATCTTATTTCCCCTCACCGACTGTAACACTTGATCTGAAAATAAGTGAGCAAACGTTCAGCACCATTTCAAAGAGGTGGTTAAACTGAGTTTGCTTGATCTGACTGTACAGAAAACCTATCTCACAGTGCTAACTTATTGGTAATGAATTGTTAATGAATTTATCTGGATTCATTTTGTAATATTAATATGATACATATCTAATTTGGGGTTCTTTTTAGACCCTACAGACCTCTTACAGACCCCAAAATGTCCCAGGAGTCCAGTTTAGGAACCAATGAGGTCAGCTTAACTAAGAACTTTGTCAAGCCAGAAAAAGTCTTTAAAAGACTCCAATGTCAAGCCCCAGACAGACTCCAAACCTCAGTGTCTGACTGGGCTTGTGCTCCAAATAATCACTCTTACACATTATGTGATATTGCTGTGCTAACTTAATTTTATGTATTGTTATGAATTTAGATTCATTTTTGTAATATAAACATTAAACTTACTTGATTGTGGGATCTTTTTAGATTTCTTACAGACCTCAAAATGTCCCAGGAGTCTAGTTCTAGACTTCAGGAACCACTGAAGTCAGCTCAACTAAAATCTCAACTAAAAACCAGCCAGAAAAGTTTCTCAAAAGTGGGATCCAGGGGTTCCAGCAGTCCCCAGCAAAAAGCAGGATAATTTATTTCACTGTAGTTCCATCCATAGGTAACAAAATGACAGAATTTATGACTATTTTAGTCATGGATTTTATACATTTCTGTAATAAAATATCTAAAAGCAAAAATATTATCAGATGGGGGACTCTGGGACAAAATCTTGTCAGTTTAGGGCTCCCTAACATGAAAAAGTTTGAGAATCACTGTCCTAAAAGATGTCCAATGTAAAGCTACAGACTGACCTTAAAACTGAGTGTATGACTGTACTTTGACTCAAACTATTCACTCCCAAAAATTATGTGATATTACTAACATATGATTAAGTATTATTATGAAATCTCTATAGATTTTTTTGTAATACTGACAATAGATGTACTATATTTGGGGTTATTTTAAACCATACAGAGCCTAGTTTGGAAACCATTGAGGTCAACTAAAAAAAGTATTTTAGTGACGGAGTCCTAATTAATAGGATAATCATTGTTATTACTTGTTTCTAACATAATGTTATATTTCATATAGGAGAGTATGTTTCATCATAGTATGTGAAATTGGCTTTAACTAGGGCTGCACAATTAATTGAAATATTATCGAATTTGCAATGCAATATCCAAATCGAAGAAGCTGCAATATTTTGATCAAGGTAAAATGTATGACCAAACAGTATTAAAATGAAGCAATGTAGTGCTGCAGAGATGCCCTGGCCTACAAATGTTGTTCTCCAGATGTAAGAAAACATGTTTGTTTGGTACAGAGTAGATCCCAACAAATGTCACATCATCACAATTTAAAAAATTTTTTTCAGTGAAAATGAAAATTATGATGCAAAAATGATCATTCCTACTAATCATGGGGCATATTGTAATCACAATTGTAAGATAATTACAGTATGATTTTTTTTTAATCACACCATGCAGTCTTAGTTTGAACACCAAAGATTTAGTTTTCTAAATCCTCTCATAGTCTCAGTATTCTTTATGGATTGGTGTATAATACACCCTGTGTCACTGTGGCCATGTGTCTTTTAGATTTAGGGAACATGAAGTTGTCTTTGGACAGTATGGGCATCCTGAAGATTGTGCTGTTCATCTTGGAGGCTGTTTTACTGACCGACTGCGCAAGAGGTGAGAGCTGCTGCTTAATAAACCTTTCTTTCATTCTAACTAACATTGCGTGTTGGTAACACCAGATCATTATAACTCGAGTTGACTGGCTGGTTTCTTGTGAGCATGAAGAAAGTCTCAGTTGGCTCTTAACGTTTTCACACTGAGAAGTAAGAGACGGAAAACTAAGAACTAAAAAATCTCTAAACGGAGCCCAAAATCAACACAGGGCAGGGGAATGAGAGAGGGCATGCCAACCCCTACCCCTCAGTTTGTGTGTGTTTCAGTCATGGCCATGCATATGTGTATGTGTGTGTGTGTGTGTGTGTGTGAACATTCACTACAGCTAAACCAAACAAACATCATCCATCAGCTTCCCAGGGTGAAAGAACACAAGTCAGTGTAGGAGTCCAGCTCTCCCGCGGCTGGCCAAGAGTCTCACATCAGCCTGTGTGTGTGTGTGTGTGTGTGTGTGTGTGTGCGCGCGCGCGTGTGTGTGTGTGTGTGCGTGCGCGTGTGTGTTCATGGCCAAAACATAGAGTGGAGAGTGGGAGACCTGAGTCTGACCACAATTCACTGCAGTGTTTATTGTGCCAGTATCAATACTTTGCTTTATAAAGACAACTTACAGTGAGCTTGTCAACAGGTCATGAATAACTGTCGAGGCAATTTCTATGATTTCATCCACCATCACTGACTACTGAACCATGTCTGATGCAATCCAGTGCCTTGAGTCAAACACCGAAGCAAAACTTGAAACTGCACTCCCGCTTTAATGGGAGAAATCTGAAAGCCAGACACATTTCCCCGGAAGAACATGCACTGGCAAAACAAGCAAGGCTCCATAGCGCTCTCTTTATTTTCCAGCCCAGCGTGGAAGTGAATTCAAGAGGCGTCTGATAGGTACAATACCTGCATGTGGCTATCAGGGCTTGAGGTGGAGGGGGGCGGAGGGGGCTGGCGGCGGTTTAGAGGGGGAGATTAGATCTGTGGGTCTGCAGACAATGCCTCATTCACAGTGTGGCAGCCGTGCCTTCACGGCACGACTAAACAAAAAGTAAACAAGACATGAAGGTTAAATGAGATTAGACAGGCAATTTTGTGTGTTTACAGATTAACAGATGTCAGTGGAGGAGAATCTGATGGGATGGTGGAGAGTGGAGGTCCAATGGGTCTATTTCATGTCAGACAAAGGAAGAATTTGCAGCCTGTTTTTCATAATTTCTCTGAAAGTGGTAACAGATGCACAGGCAGATAGACACATCAGCAGATATGTAGTTGGCAGGCGGAGTGAGTGTGATGATTCTGAATGATGCTTGACAATCTGTGAAGTGCAAATATGCCACAGTTCTCCCAGCAGAAGCAGCGATACAGTGAGTTCTGTGTTACAGTCCAACAGCTTGACTCTGACATCCTGTGAAATACAGTCAGGGGGTTTTGACTTGAAGCGTGTGCTTATATAGTGAAGCCAAGGCCAGAAAAAAGCTGTAAAACTGTCCCTGTAAAATTTAACAATGTATGATGACATCTTTGACAAATGTAAATTAAATTATAAAGGACAGGCCCGCTTTAACTTATGTGTGAAACTGTAAAAACACATTGGAGGTGTTACATTCCTGTTGTTATCTAAACACAGAGGTGGGAAGTAACAAAGTACAAATACTTTGTTACTATACTTAAGTAGAATTTTCAGTAGAGCTGCAGCGATTAATCGATTAGTTGTCAAATATTAAATTAATTGGCAACTAACTGATTAAGAAAGAAAAAGTCCAAAAAAGTCTAAATTCTCTGTTTCCAGCTTCCAGCAGGGACGACTTTTTACTCCTTCATGACAGTAAACTGAATATCTTTGGGTTGTGGACAAAACAAGACATTTGAGGTCATCATCTAGGGCTTTGGGAAACACTAGTTGAAATTTTTCAATGTTTTCTGACTTTTTTTTTTTTTAGATCAAACAACTAATCCATTATTTGAGAAAATAATCATCAGATTAATCAACAAGAAGATAACTGTTGCAGCTCTAGTTTTCAGTTATTCATACTGTACTGAAGTATTTATTTTTTGGACTTTTTACTTTTACCCCTACATTTTAACACAAATATCTGTACTTTCTACTTACATTTTTAAAAGAGACTTGTTACTTTAGTTTTAATGCATTTGACTGGAATTATTGATTATTTTTATTTTGCATTAGTTTTTACAGCGCATGCTGCCTTTCCAACCCGAAGACTGATTTCAGCCTAAATCGATGGCACAATAACACATAGAAAAGATGTATCCAACAGTGCATATCTTGATGATCAAGAAAATGCCCTGAAGCGTAACAAGATGAGTCAGACAAGAGACACAGACTCGACCATGGAGTTAGCATTGCAAAGAAACAGCCGGTAGAAATGTCCTTCGGAGGGCTACTTTTTACTTTTATTTTTTGAGTACGATTTAGAGCCTGTAGTTTTTCACCTTTACTTGAGTAAAGAAGTTCTTTTTTTTACATTTTTTTTCCAAGTCTGTGTCCTTTTGCCACTCTCTGTCTAAACATTTCAAACAATGCACCTGAGTAGAAGACAGTAAGTTTGGGAGAATGATTTTAAGCCTGTTGCTGTCAGTCATCAGGCGACATCTGACCCGGGACCTTCTTGTGCCACACACACACACACACACATACAGGCACATATGGACCCTCCCTCTCTCCACTGCTTTGGCTTGCGACTGGCCAAGCAAGAATTATTTCTTAAGACCCCCCCAAGGAACCCCCGCACTTCCTCTGTCCCAGCAGCGCCTTCTTTCCTCCCCCTCTGGTGCTCAGCCACCCCCAGCAGCTGGAGGAGGTGCTCAGTGATGTGTCCCAGCAGAGCCTCTAATGTGGTGACAGGCCCGGGGACCACTGGGCTCCACTAACTGAGGAATGCAGCAGACTGAGTGGACATATGGATCTGCAGAAATGCACCCTGGGAGAAACAGAGAGGCACCAGGTGTCTCTGCTATGCACCAGGACTAGTTAACAATGAACACACACACTGAATGGTACTGTTTTGATGCATTTTAATTAGAAACATGCATCAAATACAGTTGTGTCCTTTTGGCGTGCTTTATTTCTGTTTTTTAACACCACACACGTTTGCTTCACCTCTGGAAGCATCTGGTGAAGTTTAGAGCATGCAAACTGCTCTGCAACCCTTTTGGAAAATATACATTTTATAGCGGAGTTACATCATGGTTTCATAACAAGAAGGTACTATGAGATAAATTGTATGCCAAGGGCTTTTAAAATCACAAGGCCATTTGGCTCCCAGACAGTTTTCCATTTCCTTTAACCGTAATGAGGCTAGTTTCTCAGTAACCAAATGCCCCAAAGTCCTCTTATTTTTTAAATAGCTCCTGAATAGTAAGAAGGTGTAACAGTGGTGTTCTGGCCCCTGGGCCAAGCTGGTGAGACTGAGGGGGAGAAGAAAAGGAGAAAGAAAGGCGCTGAAAAAGCTCTACTGTGGTACGGTGCAGCCTGTTTTTTACAATCCTCTCCTAAGTTACACTTTGATGCTCCATTTAGGTATTAGAAATAAAATCAGTTTCATGTTACGTTTTGTTTTTCAGCCCACACCAAACAGTGGAACTCGAGGGAAGTCAAACATCTCTCGTCTTCTATTTCAACAATAGAGTACAATAAAGTGTGACTATTTAAAGCATCATATCTAGAGCTACAAACATTAATCAATTTGTTGATTAAAAAAATTAGTTACCAACTAATTTAGAGAGAAAATGTCAAACTTCTTTATGATTTAGGATAGTAATTGAAAAATCATTGGGTTTTGGATGTTGGTTGGACAAAAGAAGCAAATTGCAATGTTTTACAGAAACTTAATGTGCCTTTTGAAAATAACCAGTTTTATACACCTGCTCTCAAACTCGCTGCAAACTGCAATACAAAGTTTGAGTTTGTCCCACATCCTCTAACAATGTCACCCAACTAAACTTCTGCTGTCAGGATAATTGAAATATTCGCTTGAGCTTCTACTCATAAACTTGGTCTTTACTCACTGCCATTTTCTTGTGAATGGCAGATAGGTATTGTACCTGTGCAACTTTTAACAGAGATGAGAAGTAAATAAGATAGCTCACTTCTTAGCTATTTATATCATCAGCTCTAATTCTTATTTTCCCATTGCCTAATTGGGGAAGTGAGTTGCTAGATTCACTTGCCAGAAGTGGAAATTTAATTGCCCCAGGCAAGCAGGCAATCCCTGTTGTTGAGACTGGACTTTATGTACTCAACAATTAATCTTGAAAATAATCAGCAGTTTAATCAAAATGAAAATAATCATCAGTTGCCACCCTAATCAACTTCAATTTTCTGCCAAACCAGACAACCAACAGTGACTGCCACTCTTCTGACACATGTCCCCCTTCGTTTTCCCTGCTGCTCTCTGCATTTCCTTCCATTTATTACCAGTGTAAAGTTGAAGGAAGTGAGTTAACTTAATGTGCTGTCGTTAAAACAAGGCATGAGCTGACCTTTACTCCCACCCAGCCTTTCTCAACTCTCCATAGCCCCTATTTACTGAGTCTGGGTCCATTTGTGGAGAACAATGGGTGGATTATTAACGTGTGGCGGTCCCCCCAGGTTGGACAGGGCAGCAGTGATTAATTTTAAACACTCCTCATCCCAGTAGACTGGACTTATTTGCCATCTATTAGAACTCACAGTAGATGGGGGACTCTCTTTACTGAGGCGCTGCCATTTAGAGGTTCGTGAGAAGAAGTTACGAGAGTGAATGAGTGCTGCTTTCGTGCGTCTGAATATATGCGTGTGTTTTATTAAGCAGGCTGAAATTACCCTGAGAAAAGTCATGATAATGAGACATCCAAGGAGCACAGGGCAATTTGGAAAACCTCAGAGGTATACCAACAACTATTCCTGCTCCACCTCCTTCCCCTCTAAAACCAGGTGGAAATAATATTCCTCCTGCTATGATCCCTCTGTTTCTATCACGGAAATAATGTTACCACCACTACAACAATCCGTGTTCCTCATCTATCAGCACACACCGCTGACCCTGTCAGTTCAGGAGGAAACATTCGGAGAGAGGAATGTGTCAGACTTCACCCCTGCGAGAGGAAAGAAGGGAAAGGGCTGAAGTTGTGATAAGTAGTCATAATGGAGGTCAGTCGGTGTTTACTTTAGCAGGGTCATATAATCCCTGTGAGCAACACTCCCCTCATTGACTGACTTTAATGGCCACTCCAATTAGCATTCATGTGGAATTTCAACAAGGCATTGTCTGCCTTCAGTATTTGTCACTTTCAGCTGTATGCTAATGCGGACATGCACATGAGGAGAATTTTCTTTTTGTTTTATTTCCTTACAGAAAGTCGTATTAAATCATACAAATGTCTTCGTGAGTGTGTGTACAATGCTCATTAGTTTGTTTGGGCAGTTGGCTCCAGGAGTGTTTTCAGACCACACACACTCTTCCTGCTGGCTGAATGGATTTGGGTTCAGTTAAATAGAATTCCTTTTGCTCCCGTTAACCTTCACAAAACCCATGTGGCTACTTACAAAGTGCACACAGAGATGCCAGACTGTCACCATTCAGATGATAATCAACTTTATGCGCTTCCCTGCTCTGACTCGCGGGATTTACCAGACATGTGAATACCAGATTTTTGTTTAATTGACAGCTGTTTGGTGTTAAATAAGCATCTGATGATACTGGACACTGTTTAGACTCCACAGTTCAGCTCAGGCTGCTGTGTTACACCCTTGGCGCGAGAGACAGAGTGGACTGAGCGACTGGAAGCGAGCCTGTAGGTGGGGGTGAGGGTCCGCCTCGCTGGAACCTTACAAGTGACCTTACAATAACATTTCAGCTTCACAGTGGGAAGTGTTTGTCTTGCGCAACCCCTCTTTCTAAGCCTCCTTCATTTCTCCAGTCCCACTCTGTTTTCTCTTTTTCTTTTGAGGAGCCAAGTCATGCAGAGGGACACCCCCCATCCTCCTCCATTGCCCCCCCCCCAACTTTTCATTTTTTGCTACGCATATGTTCACCCAGTCACTTTAGTGAGTGGAATGATGAGATTCCAATTGCTCTCCTCTTTCACCCCTCAACGGGAGAAGCCAGTTTTGTTTTCCTGTAGATTTTAACTTGTAGATTTATGACGCGGACGATGAGTCTGCAATGAGCTGTAAGCAGAAGGTGCAGAGATCAAAACTTTTCTTCCTCTATTCTTTCTTCCCTCTGCTTCTCCATGTCTTTCCTCTAACATTGGCTCTTTGTTGCATCATCTGCCCTCTCCTGTAGTAGGGCTGCGATGTGATTCAAAATTAGTAGGGATGATTTTTGCTAGGAATACCCTGATTGATCAGATGCTAATCGTTATCAGCCAGTATTCATAAAAAAGATGTGATTCTAGTTTCGGACTGTGAAAACCTGCGATGATGCAAAAATCTTTTCGCGGCTGAGTTGGCGTATTGCGTGCAAATTGATTAACTAAAAGGGAGCACTTCACCGCCAACATGATTGTATATTAATTAGTCATCCATTTGTGTTGTCTCCATGTGAACATAGATATATTTTTTAAAATAGCAAAACTATATCAAGCCATCAGTTTAAAAACTTGCATAGTATAATCCAAGTCTCATTAGGCATACCCCTAATTTTTGCATCACATTTTTTTTTTCCCGCAAAAAAACTAACACAAAACATTTGTTGGGGTCTGTACCAAAAGATATGTTTTCTTATACCTGGAGAACAGAAATGTAGGCCAGAACATTTATGCACCATTACAGTACTTAATTATAATGCTGTTTTGTCACGCATTTGTCCTTATCAAAAAATTGCAACTTCTGCAGTTTGGTTTTGAGCTACCTTTATGAAAAAAACCCACAAAACACATACCCCCATGACAACCTTTTGTTGTCTCTGGAAAACATATCTATACCATATTTATGGGATGGTGGTGTTCAGGATGTTGCTCAGCAGGTTTGGACAAGTTCAACAGTTGTTATTGTGATGTTAGTGAATAAAAGGCTGATTTTAACTGCAGAAATATAATCTGGCCCATCATACTGTATGTACTTGCCACAGCCTGCTTGAATCTGTGCTGTAGCCTCATACTGACTTATCAGAATACCACATCAGGCAGCCAGGAGGTACCTGTTGCATATAACATGATGATGAGCTTCCTCTCTTATTTTTTTTACCTTTCTGTGCCATCAAGACTTTCATTGTTTTCTGTCTGTTTATGATTTTGGGAAGGAGTGTGGTGAAAGTCATCTTTGTAATCTGATATCACTTTCTTTGTCTTTGTTTTTCTTCCTCCTCCTTCTTCTTTCTCTGAGGTTTCCATTAGAATCACTTGCTGCCCTGACACATACTAACACACACCAACCCTGCCATTCTGCAGTTAAAAGGTTGATTGAAAGTTATGGTGGTGGCAACAGCGATGGCTGGCTGAGCCTGAAGAAAGCCGAGCCAGGGGACAGCTGGGATAACAAGCTCTGAATGAGGCCTCCGCTGCCTTCGACACACACCCCCGGACCCTCCTTCCAGTTTCTTCCATCCTCCCCGCCTCAACCCCCCACCTCTTTCAGTTCACCTCCGATGAGCTTCAATGAGACCCCACATGGCTTTGTGGCTTTTTCACTTCCACTTTGTTTTTCATTAGCGATTCTTTTGAGTGACCTCGGAAATTCTATGCGCATTGTCCCCATTGATTGAGCTTATAAAGAGTCTGGTCTGGGCGATTGCCTGTCACAGTATGTCAAAATAGGAGTTTTCATTGCGAGTAGATCGGCTGTCATGATGGAATTTGTTTGCACCCGTTTCCAGCAGCAGCAGTCTCTCTCAACACTGGAGATGAGGCGAAGAGGCAAAGAGGCCCTGATTTTTCATTCAGGGGACCTCTGTAATGAATGGAAAAATATGTCCCTGCTTTGACTTGAAGAGTGGAGCGGGACAAGGGAGGAAAAATCATTTCAGGAGCAAAGAGTATAATCTGTCATATTTTATAGCAAGGCTACTGCTATCCCAGACTGGAATTCTGCGCCATGCAGTGAAACTGATTTGATTTCCTCATGCACTGGGATGTGAGTTTGGGCCTTGGATCAGCCCCCAGCCTGGATGTACTTGGAGTTAGAGGCTTGGCAGATGTGGGCACTGCTCCATTCATACAGTTATTCTGTGTCTAGTTTGAATATTAGCTAAAGTGACTGTTCCTTTTGTTTATATTTAGCCATGCTAGTGTCATGACTCTAGGAATGGCAATGTAGGACCTATTGGTTGGTCATTTGGTCCACCAATTTGGTCCTGTCTGAATTTTTTCCACAACTATGATGGATGGATTTCCATGAAATCCTGTACAGACATTCATGGTTCCCAGCGGATTTGATGATGCTCTGACTTTTCCTGTAGCACCACTCAGGTTGACATCTGTTGCTCAGTGTGAAATATCTTGATCGATATTTAATGTCAATCCTTTTGGATGGATTTTCATGAAATTTGGTGCATATATTCAATATCCCAAGAAATGTCTCAACATCTTCTCAGTAGGCACCAAATATTAATTCCGTTCAAACGTTCAGACTCAGAATCCAGATAAAAGACAGGGTATTACCTAGAATAAGTATAACTATGTTTAGAAGAGAAAAAATATAGGCTATATTATTGTCTTAAATAGAGACAACTTTATCATTGTCTCCACAGTTAGGATTGTTAGCTTGTAGTACCAAACCTTATAATTGATATATTATGGCTATTGGTAAGATTCTAGCAATACAGTACAGATGCTATGATCCAGTATATGGCAAAACTGGTAGCAAGGTGATATATTGCTATTTTTCATCTAATTTTAGGAAAATTGTCATAGTATAAAGAACACACCACCATATGCATAACACAACCCAAATTGAACCACCATCACAGATCTTTGCATGTGTTACAATATCACGATATTTCACAATATTGCATTTTTGAGAATTTATACACCATTACAAAACATAATATCGCGATACACAAGTGTATCAATATTTTCTTTACACCCCTATGATATATAGATATTCATGGTTTACAGACAATATATGTTACTGACTTTGGTGCTACCAAAGTGTCTAGATGCACCATCGTGATATATTTGGTTTTCTGAACAACTATTGGATGGATTGCCATGACTTTTTATGAGACTTTCATATTCCCTAAGGGATGAATTGTGAACCTTTTATCCTCTAATTTTTCATCTAGCACCATCCTCAGGTCAGCATTTATGTATAAATCTAATACTTTTGGTTTATGGCAAAATACCTGCAAAACTAATGGCATTTCCATCATCATCAGCTGTACTTTTTGTTTAATGCTAAATTGGCCAGAGAAGCCAATTTAGTATGTGAACCGTATGTTCACTTACAACAACAACAACAACAACAACAACAACAACAACAACAACAACAACGATAATAATGATAATAATAATAATAATAATAATAATAATAATAATAATAATAATGCTAATAAAATCTAACGATTTTTTTTTCATTTAATCAAAAAATAGTGAAAAATGCTTATCAAAATTTCTGAGAGCCCAAAGTGAGGTTTTTAAATTGCCTCTTTTATCCCACCAACAGTCCAAAGCCAAAGACTCCTTATTTACTATCATAAATAAATAAAAAAATGACTTGAATTAGGAAATAGTAGTATGCAAACATGTTAAATTAAGACTGTAAACATGCTAAACATCAACAGTGTGAGAATATTACCATTTTGATATTAACATACCTCAAAGCACTGCTGTGCCATAGTACAGCCTTAAAGAGCCAGTAGTATGGCTGTAGACTCTTGGTCATGTTTTTTTATTTTTTAAAGACTTTTACACATTTATTGGATAGTTGGCAATAAGAAATAAGGGGATTCAATGATATAAAAGAAGTCTTTGCAGAAGGACGTCTATTCTGGTCATCCTGTGACCTGGTTCCTGTGCAGGTCACCTTTATCAAAGAACTGTACAGGTCAGTGTGGACAGTTAATTAACAATGAGAGAGACAGCCAGACTGGCAGACAGGGATGGATAGAGGGCAGTGACCTTTGTACAGCTGAGAAGTAAGGTGAACTGGGAAAGCACTGAACAAATTGTCACTGTGAAAGGGCGAGTACCACATCGTAATGACAGGCTCAACAGCTCTACGATGACAGATTGATTTCAGACAATATTCCTGGATTGTCAAGAGGCCCCATTGCTGTCAGTGAGAGCTTTGCCAGTTCCTCCACCCCCTCCGTCTGTCTAGCCTTGCTCCTCCCCGCTCTGTCTCGTCTCTGTCTCACCCGCCTTTCTCTTTCCCTCACCCACTCCTCTCTACTAGCCTCTCCCTCCCCTCCTGCTCTGGCCTGAATCGCTCCATTCTGCCCAAACACTGCTGCTACATCGCAGTCTGTCATTGGCCCTCTCCCGAAAAGACCTTGTTGACAAAGGCGCTGGTGTAAAGTGCTTCCCAGTGTCATGGAGATTGGCTGTTCCTCGGACTGTACGCCGGTGTAGGGTTCCTGTAGACGGAGAAATGAGGGGAGCTCAGCGCCAGGCTCGGCCATCATCATCATCACGCAGATGTGACCACAACACACACAGAGAAATACACACGCGCTGGTCCGCCGGTGACAGCATGTCTGGCTTAAAACAGTCTTGTTTACAACCTCTGTGCTCCTCTGCCAGTCAGTTGAACATCAGACCAACTGAGAGTGATGGTGCCTCGATTTAATAAGACATCTGTATCTCATTCAGCACCTCCAGACTGGACTCCGACTGTGTCAGTGGTACACAATGAGCCAAACACAGGTTGGATAGTTATTTTTTCCCACTGTGGAATGCAGGAAGGTTGATTGAGAGGCATGCAGGGAGTGGCAGGATGCACCTCGCTGTTGACTGATGGAGGCCATGAAACAACATAAACAGAGTTCTTGTTATGTGGAGACGATGTCCCAGGCAGCCAAGGTTTATTGTCCAGCATGCATGCTCTGGAGCCATGTTTCCCAGTGTTTTTGGTGAAGCAATGTCTTCTTACGTCCCATTGTCATCTGCTGCATATGTACAATTTATTGGATAGAGGGCCAGCACTGTTTTTGGCACCAAATGACAAATGTTCATATAACAGAGCATCTAAATGTGTCTGTTTCTGATTGCAGTATACATTTCTGATTTATCTAAAACTCTTGTATGGCTGCTTGTGTTACTAAACATTCTCTCTCTCTCTCTCTCTTCCTTATTTGAATCAGTTTTGAGGTCTGAAATAATAAAGTAATTCATAAGAAAAGAAGAGATTAGAACAGTGGCTGCAAACTTTTTGGATTCCAGCCCTTTTAAATAAAACAGTGTACTTGTGACCGTCAATCACAGTTCTTGGTTGTAGTTTGGACATGAGTTGTGTGCAATTTAACCAAAGAGTGAGTTTTCGTTCTCACATTGTACTTTTTGGATTTTTATTAGCCTGAAGACATCACAAGATTTAAGAAAAGTCAGAAATGTTTAGAAGAAAAATGTGTGTTTTTTCCTGCTAAGCAGCTAAATACTACTCTAAAGCAGAAGCTTTCGCAGTGATGTAATTTCCTGGTTGTCTTAAAAGGATACTACACTTTCCATGATAACCCACTCAATATGTACTCACCATTATGCCGATGTGATGATAGGTGCAGATCTTCAGTTCACAAAACAATCCTGGAGTTTCAGCAGAAAACAGAGTAGCAGCCTCATCCAGTACAATGGCAGTGAATGGTGACCACGGATAAAACGTTAAAAATAGCACACAAAACAAACACAAAATGTCTCCATCCTGCTTGTGTGGTGTAATCCAAGTGTCAGCGAGCCGTGACATTAAAAATTCATGGCAAAAGACGCCATTTACGCCATGTTTTTAGCTGAAATGTCAGCTGTAGCATGTAGCCGGTAGGATGTAAACATGGCATCGATCTCGCGAGACTTCGTATATATCCTAATGGCCGCACATGCCGAAGTCTCGTGAGATCGATGCCATGTTTACATCTTACCGGCTACATGCTATTTCAGCTAAAAACATGGCGTAAATGGCGTTTTTTGCGGTTAATTTTTAATGTCGCGGCTCGCAGACACTTGGATTACACCACACAAGCAGGATGGAGATATTTTGTGTTTGTTTTGTGTGCTATTTTTCATGTTTTATCCGTGGTCACCGTTCACTGCCATTGTACTGGATGAGGCTGCTACCCTGTTTCTCCTAAAACTCCAGGATTGTTTTGTGAACTGAAGACCTTCACCCATCATCACATCGGCATAGTGGTGAGTACATACAAAATGGCTTATTCTCACAGGGTGGAGTATCACTTTAACATCGCAGTGTGAATTATTAGAGCCATTCTTCTGGCAAATGACCGTCTTCATGATAAATTAAATGGTGCAGTCACACTAAGTGCAAAGTTATGTGGATCTCAACCCACTGCCCAACGGGCAACTTTATGGTCTGAACAAGCTTGCTGCTATGCTAGCTGTAGTCACACAACATTGCAAATGAATTCCTGCAGTATGACCAGTTCTTTTCCGCGTGTAGCCATATCATAAAGTAAATTTAATGTTACATACTGCAGCAACACATACACATACCGGCGGCAAACAGTTAGTGGCATCAAATGTACTACTCTTGTTATTTCGCTGGCTTCAAATGATGCTCAATGTTTACACAGTTTCTCTTGACTGTCCCTCAATATTACAACATCAGTTCTACATTGCCCAGCCTGTGGTAGTTGCCTGTGTTCAACAGGTAAAGCTATGAAATAAACAGTAAAACAACATGGCAAATCTTACGTCTTCCAAGTTTGAAGTTGGTTCAAGGACAGCCGGTATTGATTCATCATTGAGCTTAAACTGTTACTGGCCCTTGTATTGCTTGTCATATTTTTTTGAAGTATTGATTGATTGATTTGACACACTGAATTGTAAAACAAGGGGCCTAGCCTCATGAAAAAAAAAACATGTTGTGGTTTTTTCCCCTGCGGTTTGCTTGTCAATAGTGCAGTATTTGAAAATTGTGGTTATTGCAGCCTACACTTAAGTAAGGGCTTTAATCTTAAACACCCATGCAGATTAATCAGTCGTTTTGCCTCTAAACTTTCATATCTGTATGTGTTTGTGTGACAGAATAAGAGACAATACACAGAGCAGCCAAACATGTGTGAGCGTTCACACAATGTCCCTTTCGGTGCCAAGTGGTCGGCCCATCTCCAAACATATTAGACAGACAGTAATAAACAGGTGCTCGTTGGTGCCCTGCTCTGTATTGGAGTGAGGGAGAGGTCTGTTTGAGTGTGTCATGTGGCTGAGGCTGAGCTCGGGCCAGGGAGTGGGGTGTGAGATTGTTGGGATTCCTGGTTACTGCCGCCTGGGCCCACCTAATCCCCCTTCACTCCCCCATGCAGCCCTCCTCTCCTTATGAGCTGTGTGTTAAAGGAGGCGTCTCTGCCATCTTAGCCTCTGCTCCCTGCCACTCTCTAAATCAACCCTCCTCTCTTTAACCCTCAGCCTATGTCTCTCTTCTTGGCTTGTTTTTTTTTATTTCTCTCCCCTTCTCTGACCCTTCTTTCTCTGTCTGTCTCTGTCTGTCACTCTATCTGGCCTCTCTCTCTGCTCTCAGCCTCCCTGCTGTTGCCTCTCCCCTGATAAGTGGCCCTAAGCACACACTCAGCCCCTGTGTGTGCACCGGGCCTTAGCCTAATGGAGTGAGATAAAGCGACTAGAGTGCCACTCACTGTGCGCTCTTTATGACAGGACCAGTGAATTACTGACTCACATCTGCATGAAATGTTATGCTACTGAATTAGTGTGTTCTTGTTCTCTACTTACAAAGAACTGTGAAGGAAAAAGTGTCTTGAACTTTAACTTTCAACTTTATTTGTGCCCAAAGGGCAATTGGTTTTGCGGCAGACAGACACAGAAAAAAAGAAAAAGCCTACATAGAATACATCAACTTTGGGGTAGAGGGGTGAGGTGGATGGTAGGCACTGAATGTTGTGGGATCAGAAAAACAACAGTGGCCTTGGGTTGACTTTACAATCAAGAATACAAACAAAGATCATCTTAATTTGTATGTACAATTCCCTCAGAAACTGAACACTGGAGTTGTGTGTGTTATGTGTGTGTGTGTCTGTAGGCTTATATTAATATTAATATATTTTGATTCAAAATTCTCATAGTGAAGAGAACATGACATTTTCCTTTTATATACCAAGTATTTGATAGTTTTTACAATAATTGTATTTATTTTATTTCCTTTTATTATGGGAATAGAGAAAATGTTTAACACATTAATTGATAAGTCTGGCCTTATTCTATATTTTTGGGATGAAAATACCAAAACAAGCAATGTGTTAGTCTGGATGTCAGTACTTTCTGTCTTCTCTACACTGTCTGTGGCTCTTAGGCTCAAACGAGCTATGGTTATTGGTGAGAACACGTTAACTCTACCTGAATTGGTATGCAAAAAAATCACAATGTGATTGGTTCATACAGTAGATTAATTTAATTTAATTCATTTAAAGAATGGCAGAAGTGAAAGAAATCATGATTTGGGTAAAAATAAACATCCTGTGAAAATCCTGTGCTTTAACCCATGTATCCACCCCGCTGTCCTCCCAGTACAGACGTAGTTGCCTTTTCTACTATGTTTGTCCTTTGTTTACTGTTATTTTAACCCAAACCCAGATCTATTCCTAAACCTGAACAATAATTTTTGTGCCTAAACCTAACCAAACTGAATTGCGACACATAGCGATATGCAGGTGAAAACAGTTCAACCAATGAACAAGCTCCATTTTTATCGTGTATTAGTGACTATGTCACCCACTGCAACAGTATGTCTCTTAAATGTATGTGGGGCTCTATAGCGTGGAGGAATAAGTTATATTGGGCTTTGGCTACACAGGCAATACTTGCAGCAAGTAGCATTTAGTGTTGGTCTTGATTTTTTTGTAGTACAGAATACAGGCCATCCTTATCATTTAAAAAACACAGAAAAGCAGGTGTCCTGGTATTTCAGTTAGTAGAGCGTGCACCTCATGTACTGAGGCCCTGAGTCCTTTGCAACAGCCCTGGTTTGATTGCAGCTTGTGGCCCTTTGCTGCATGTTGTTCCATCTTTAAAGGCACAAAAAGCCCAAAAACAAAGCAAAATTAACAAAATGGGACGAGAAGAAGAATTATTTCAACTTCCACTCACCCAAGTCAAAACCAATGCTGTGCCAGAATTTTATTTTTTAGCAGAGAAAAAGTGTTTTTTAAAAGGTTATGTTAATAATAATAACCCAAAATGGTGGCAACTTTTAAAAGAAAATACCTAACTTTTGGTACAGTGGTAGACCAGGTAAAACATTGGAAAAGCAGGTAATGAACTGTTCCACTAATAAGACAACATGGCCACTCCAAAAACATTATATGAAAGGACTCTATTAAGTCAAGTTAAGGCCTTTCCATAAGGACGGTACTTTTCCAAGCTTGTGGAAGTATGGAAAAGTATGGAGTCCTTATGGGAAATCCCTTAACTGACTTAAAAGGGGCTTTTCATATAATCAAAATATCAACAAGTTATAAAAACTGAAGATTTCTCCCAGGAGATTGTTAGCTGAGGCAGTAAGCCACCTGGATCCTGGTCAAACTTGTCTTGTGATCAGTTTATTTAATAGATGATGGTGTAAGCAATAAAAATATATTTGCTTTTTCTTGAAGGTTAATGTATACAATTATCTATCCAGTTTACTGACAAACAAACAAATATTTATATCCAACTGATTTTGGTGAAACCTGGATTTGTGTTGCACTGTATCTAAAGATAACAGTAAGGAGTCTACAAACACACACACACACACACACACACACACACACACACACACACACACACACACACACACTGCTTTTCTCCGACAGAGGCAGCTGGGGCTGGGAGAAGGCAGTCAAGTTTAATGAAATATAGCAGCTTAGAGTTCAAAGGCTCCACAGTAGGGCCTGTTAAGGGTAGGCCGCGTGATGGAGATGTTTCCAGAAGCTTTATGACGCTGGAGTAATTTCTCTCTGTTTCTTTCCTGTTCTTTTGATGAGGGGTCTGCAGGAGCCCGTTGTTCTGGAGCCATTTACAAAGGAAGCAGATGCAGATTCACTTATTCCAGTGATTCTGCTTTAATCAGATAGATCGACTGGAGCATCTTATTCTCTTTACCCCTTTCTTTTTATTCCACCCCCTCCTGCTGTTTCTCTAGTCCCTCATGTCACCCAATAGCTCCTCCTGTACCATTCCCACCACCAAAGCAGTTGCTATTCAGCCCACATCAGATGGTGCCGAAGAAAGAGCCATTGTCCGGGCCGGTCTTACCCCGCTCTTATCTATTGATTGGAAAGCCGAGAGGAGAAAATAACGGGTATTGATTACCACACTGGGTGAAGTTGCTGGGCAGGACGTCTGGAGGGGTAAGAAAAGACGGCATTCTTCATCCTCGGCTGCCCTGCTGCTGTCAGAACAGCCTCCACGGCCACTCCACATATCCAGACCGCTTTCACCTTGCCCTCCCTCCTTCACCTCGCCTCCTTTCTTGAGTTGCCAAGGTGGCTCTCCCCCCTCTGTTCCCCCTCACTGTTTTATGCCGATTTTTATCTCTGCTTGTGAAATGTATAGTCGAGTGGAGCAGCAGGCCCTGCACAGAAGCTTTGGCCTTTCACACACACCTTTCGCCTTCACTCAGCCCCTCCATTCTCAAGTAAAGTCACCGGCTCTGGATTCGGTTTCTAGCTTTCATGTTGATTTTTTTCTGCATTTTCCCTCTCATGTCTCTTTGAACTCGACTTACTTTTTTTAAAACATCCATTCTGTTATATTTTTATCTCTGCCAGCCGTAAGCTTGGAAAAGGTCTAACGATGGGTCGTGTCGTGTGAGTGACCAGTGGGGCTAACCTTGTCCACACCATATACCACTGGACCCATCAGCCTAATATTTTTTGTGCACATGTATGGCTATATGCGCAGTGACTTTTTGTGGTTGTGCTGATTCACAGTTTTTGAAAAACATATATAACGAGGGATGCCACAATTTCAATATTGAATGGAAAATTGAAATGAGCTTTTAATTTCAAAAATAAAAATCAAGAGTTGGGTCATCGAGTTGGAGATGTGTCCACTTCTTTGATTCCCCCCTGCTGTCCATCATGACTGTGGATCTAGCAGGTGTTCAGTGTTGGAAACATTTATCCATGCTACATAGTTTTGCATATATCTCTGCTGTGAAGCATGCATTGAGGATGCTGTAATAACATTGCATGAACAGGGACTTTTTATTTCTCTTTGACAGCAAACAAAATTCATGGCCTTTCAGTAACTATTTTTATATGCTTATTTAGCAGCATTATGGCTGACTTAAGTAACTTCCTGACTCCTTATAGGTTGAAGCAATTTTCTGTGATGGCAGCAACATGCTGGCACCAGGAATTTCAAAGAACTATTTCAAAATGTAAATGACAGTTGACAGTGCATAAAGCCAAAATTGTGAGACCAGAATTGTAACCTTAAAATCAAAAGACAAATCGTATCATAGATTTGAAGAACCATGACACCTCTATCAGGGGCTGGTAAATGTAGCAACTCACTGTCCCAACAGGACGAGAGGTTAAAAAGGAATGAAACAATTAAACTACTTTGATTATTGTTAATCGTCCAAGTAATTTTTCATGCAAAAATGGCAGAAAATGCTGTTTTCAGCCACTGAAATATGGAGACTTCCTGCTTTTCTCTGTTTATTATTAAACTGAATATCTTTGGTTATGGACTGACAAAACAAGAAATTTAAAGACATCAGCTTGGACTTGAACTGGACATTTTTCACTATTCTATAACATTTTGTAGACATTGCAGCCCTAGATAAAACATGACAATTAAATTTAGTCTTAGTTGTGATTTGATAACCGCTAATAAAGAGCCAGTTTGTATAAGGGCAAATAAAATTTGACTTTGGGCAAGTAGATTTTTGACCCAACTTACCTGTGGTGAAAAAAAGATGTAATGTTGAACCCTGTAACCTATACTGACTGCTGAGTCCTCACTCCTCTTAACTGGCCATCAGGGGCTGCAAGTCATCAACAACTGCTAGGCTAAAAACATAGCTTATGTACTAGTGTTGGAGAGTAAATAGTTACATGTAACTAGTTAACATATAATTAAATTGAAAAAATAGATGTAATTGTAATCCATTACATTTACTGAGAAAAAAGTGTATATTACTAAATTACATTTACTAATCAAAATGCTGGTTACACAGGGGTTACATCCAAATACTCTTTTTGGGTTGCCAGATGTTCTAGTTTGTGCATTTTATCCCTTGAACTTACTTTTTCCCATCCATTGTGTTATATTTTTGTATTATACAAGTGCTCCCGAGGTTTTAAGAGATGCATGATAGAGTATTTCCCTGGAAGCAGAGGCTCCATTAAACTTCCTCTCTTATGTTCGAGGTCTGTCTGCTCTTGTACGGTCTGCTGAGCTAACACAGTGCTGCTGAGTAGGAGGAAGCATTCTCTTGCTTCTATCTGTCTCTTATCCTTTAAGTAAATACTGCATATTGAAGACACATTCCCTCAGATCAGTGTTTATCTTAGTAATGAATCACTACAGTCTGGCAGCAAAAAAAAAAGCCTTTTGATGCAGAAGAAATTCTTGCAGTTGGCTGGAGATTAAGGACCAAATCCTTTTTATTAGAAGATGTTTACAGTGTTGTTGGAATAACTATATCCTGTATCGGGCAGACAGTGTTGCGTGCATTATCAGGTTGTTCTCATTGCGGTTGGTTAAGTTCCAGGTGTTCGCTATTGGAGGGGCTGTCAGCAGCCAAGCCAACCCTTTTATTGACATGTTTGCAATGGCGAGAAAGACCAAAGCAAACTTTGTATGGGATGAAAATTGCATGTACACATCATTACAAATCCACAGGTGTTTTGTAAAAGAGAAAATAAATGAGGAGAGAGGTACCAGCACATCTGAAGATCGCTCAAGTTTGGCAGCCTTTGTAGTTTGTAATTTTTTTTCTCTTTCTGTGTTCTTCTTTCCTAACATATTTCCCTCTGTGGATGCCTGCACGTCAGATCAACAGTTCATTAACCCGCTCACAAGGTTTCGTTAAAATGGCTATATTTAGTCTGAATCACAAGAATGCCTCGTATTGAATGTGCCCCTTTCTCTTAAAATAATCCATCACCAAATTGAGCAAAGAAAAACAGAGCTAATTCTGAGAGTCGCCAGGCCTCCTCCTCCTCTTCCTGCACTATGAAAGATTCCATTCACACATGGGGCTCGGCTATAATAAGGAGCGCCGTACCAATGCTGCTGCAATACGGGAAAGCCCATATGGTCATGTGTATCATTTTCCATTTAGAGAGCAGCTAACAATTCTAACAATTTGAATAAACACTCACCAGTTTGTCATAAATCTGGCAAATTCCCATTCATCACGGCCTCCGTAGAGGACCATAGTGCTTAGTTCAGCAACCCAGAGGGAGTCTCCCCAGACTGGAGCTAAAACAGCAAAGAAAACTGCAGCTATAGTGCATTTTACCTCCAGTATGGTGTGATTACATGTTCCATTTGTACATCTTGAACTATGTATCTTACAATCAAGTAGATAAGTCAATAATTTCCCTTTTTCTGAGATTTTTTTTTACAGAGGGCCTCTGTGTGGTAATTTCAAAGCGTTCAACTCCAAGGTTAGAAAACCTGTCCTTGAGAAGGAGGAGGCAGTGAAGGAGGAGAGTCCCTATTGAAGAAAGGATGGTGGTCATGCACACAGCACAAATACTAATTAAGTTATTCAGACGATGTCCTTGATTTCAACACTTCTTCATGCCTTGTTTTTCAAAAGAACTTCAAAAGGTTTTTTTTTTTTAAGAGCGGAGATGGAGGGAGGAAATCATTTGTTGCACATTCCTTGCACTTGGAGCACCAGCCAAAGCTCACTAGTTTGTTAAGCCAAAAAGCTCAGGAACTGGAGTTGTCCTGAATAACACAGAGTTCAAGATCACATAGACATTTATTACAATTAAGGAATAGTTAGACCGTTTAGGAAATTGACTTATTTGGTTTGTGTTTGTTTGTTTTTGTTTTCCCCAAGAGTTAGCAGAGAGGAGAATTTTGACCATGCAAATCAATATAAGGCTCCAGCCAGCAGCTTGTTAACTTAACTTAGGACTAAAGGTAAGGCCAGTATACTCTGTCAGAAATGCTTGTTGGATGGTTGAGTAGCTTGAGAAACTCCTTCTTCCCACACCTTTCTGACGTTGGAAACAGATGATCCAACATTTACACACACCCAACACTATGATTGGCCAACTGAGCGGAGGTGAGAAAGAAGCCAAGGTTTGAACCTCTTTCTTTAGCTCTTGTTTCATTCATCCAACACAACTATTTCTGTCAGTTTTCAGGAGAACAACCTTATTAGTCTCTTTTTTTTTTACCTCTAAAGCTCAGTAATTAACACATTGTATCTTGTTTGCTTAGCCCACTCAAAAAATGAGAATTTTAAAATCATGTACAGTATTATATATTGTGGTTTTACGGTGGGGTTACGCACTGGTTGGTGGCTTGTGTTACTTTTTGGACAGTGTTTCCACCACTGACATAAATAAAGATGGACATCTCCACTTAACAAAAATGAGGCCAAAATGTTACAGATATGAGCACTGCCATCTTGCATTGGCGATTTCATTTACAGCCTTATATTTAGTGCACAGACATGAGAGTGGTACCAATCTTCTGAACTAACTCTTGACAAAAAAACAAATAAGCAAATTTCCCAAAATGTTGAACTAACCTTTAAATGATTAATAGTAGGACAATGAGATAAGCATCTTTAAGTATATGACAGTCAACTAAATTTAGGGAATCAAGCCAAAGTTTCACTGCAGCTCAGACACAAGCCATATTAGTAAGAAGATTCAATTTAAAGTAGGATCATCTACTTGAAGGTTTGGTGTGTTTTAAGTGATGAATGTCCTGCAAAAATTATTGCAGAGAGGTTTTGCAGTGTACCCTTGTATATTTTTACGAATGGAAAAGAGCATTCAGATGTACCCGTCTCTTTTTATTTTTAAGAATATAACTCTCAAGAATGCCCTTCCAGCTTTCAAAAATCTTTGTTTGACAGCATTAGTACCTGGGCTGGGCCAATGTGTTTTGACACATTACTTCAGCTGAACCTTTGACATGAATCAGACCTTGTTTTTGTATGTCAGTCCTCTCTGTTAATCCAGAAGCAACACATGGTTGAGTGGTTTGCAGGACCATAAGTCAGAGGAGATAACTGAAGTCTATTTGTTCAAGATTTGGCAGAAATGTATTTATGTTTTTACAAGGCAGTTCAGTCTTTTGGGATCAACTTGGTCCATGTGAGCTCCCACAGCAGCACCAGGCCAATGCTGTGACCTGCTCCTAAAGCAGAGTCTGCAGAGTAAGAAACTAAACAGTGAGTGCCTCTGTTCTGCTTTTCCTGGTAGCAGAGGAGTGAGATATGGGCCAGCTGACAACAGCCAAAAAAGCTGCGGTCACTTTTTCTCCACAGACATAAACAATGACACTTCCAATTTCCTGTGCATGCTGTGGACCAGGGAAGGCCATCCACAGAGAGGAAGGAAAACTCTGAGTATGTGTGTTCATGCATGAATGAGAAAGGCGTAGAAACAAAAAAGGAAGGAGGTTTTCATTGGTTTTATGCTCACAAGTTTTTCTTTTTTCCACAGAGTTTTGTGGCATGACTTATATACCTTGTTTTAAAATAAAAAATGAGTAAGTCCCACTCTTTTTTAGCATCAGAGGTCATTGACCTAACTGTCCAGATGTAGTACTTGCGGCTAAGGTAGTACATCTGTTAGCAACATGATGGATAAAACAGCCAGATGTAGTTACCTGTGTCACCTTCCCCCCACTGCAGCCCCATCAGTATAATGAACTTCTTGTTTACCATATGTGTGAAATGCACCAAAGGAATGTGACTCTGTGTGTGTGTTTGAGTGTGTGTGTATGTGTTTGGGAGAGGCTATGTGTACTTACCCTCCCCATTGTTTTTACTGCTACCAGACCGGCCATTTGTTCTGAGGCACAGACTGTGCTCTGTGTACTTTTGGGGGCTGTTGCAGCTATAGGGTTTGGTTGCATTTCCTCCTCCTCTTTCTCTCCCCCCAGTCTCCTGTTTCTCTCCAGTGTCTACTCTGCTCCGTGCCCAGTAATTCAGGGTTTTGTTTAGTTTTTGGTGGTGGTGGGGGGTTAGTTGAACGCCTGGTGCTGTGCAAGCAGTGGAGCAGGTCTCCTAACACCATCACAGGGTGTTTTGGCCCGCTCCACTTCACCAGATCTGAGGGAGCAGACCTGAGCCAATTAAGAGCAGGGAGAACAGGCTGCTGTCCGTCTCACTGCGACCCGCCCCCCTCATCGCTTTGATCTCTTGCACGCTACGCAAAACCAGAGCCAGAACACTTTACCCTCTCTGTGCAGGCAGTGGACGACAGGGCTTGTCCAATTATTACAATCTGGTTTCAACATTTCTGGGTAATCAGACAAAAAGATGACAAATTACCTCTATTTCATTCCATCTGCCCACATCTCAGCTGTTTTTTAGAGCTCTTATTGGTCAGGGAAATCAGGATTTAGATATTTATTTTGCTGATTCAAGCACACTTCTGTTATCTAAGCTGCCTACACTGATGTTTTAAAAATGGTCGGCTAAGCTATATTTTTTTAATTGTTGGAGAAGAAGGAGTCTCCTCTCTAACTATACCTAAAAACTAAAACTTACAATCACAATTATCCTGCACATTATGTGTTTATTTAGTTGTTCAATCACTTATTTCATAAAGTAATTTTTCCACTTAAGTGTCTAAAGTATGCACCCCATTGCATCTTAATAGGTGAGGTGAGCCTCCGCCAATTTCCATATTTGCAAGTATTTGGTGGTTTTCAATGGATGCTTGACTGTATTGTGGTCCAGATCAGTAGTTCCCCAAACTGGGGATAAGAATTCCCCAAAGCGGTTGCAAGATGATTAACTAGAGAGGAAAGGAGAAAAAAAGTCATTCTTGACTTTGGAAACAGCTGTTGGCAAAACTATCTCACCATAAAGTCCATTCAGAAGCTAATCTGGGGGCTTTCAATTGAATGACACAGTGTTCACTAGCAGATGGAGTTTTACAGATGTGAAAAATCTAGATGAAAAATGTACATCTGATGAATTTCTATTTCTATTAACATTTTAAGGGCTTGGCTTAAAAGTTTAGATTAAAGCTCAAGAACAGCTGCTGAATAGTGATGAGATTGTTTTGCCAACTAGAAAAAATATATTTCTCCCACAAATAATATTTATTTTTCTTTAAATTTTATTCTAATATTTCCTCCTTTTTAATTTGTAAACTTCTATGAATTCTACCTCCAAAGATGATTAAAACCTAAAAAATTTGAAAAGGAAAAATCACTTGCGACTAAACTTGTCACAACTAGAGGAGGTAGGCAACTTGTGACGAGGGGCCGCAAGTAAACATTGTATTGTTTAAAGGGGTCATAGGTCAAAAACACTGTGAATCACTGGTTTAGATTATATTTCATTGTCTGTTTAATCCTGACGAGAATAGAATTGTGGGGAATTGCTGTATAGTTTTCATGTTTTTGATACCAGAAACCCATTTTCAAAGTTACTGTGGGCTACAGATTCAAGCACATTATTTGTTTTCATCTTGAGAAACCGTATTAAGTTATTCAAAAATTGGTTGCACATTCATCCCCAATATCATGTTTGTGTGTCCTCAGGACCTCCACGGGTATCTGAGAAGGTTGCTCACAGACAGTCGGCCCGGCTTGGGAGCGCCATCAAGCTGCCGTGTCCCGTGGAAGGAGACCCTCCGCCCCTCATAATGTGGACCAAAGACGGGCGCAACATCCACAGCGGCTGGATCCGTTTCCGCATCCTCCGTATGGGCCTGAAGATCAAGGAGGTGGAGGCAGATGACACGGGAACCTACATCTGCAAAGCCACCAATGGCTTTGGTAGCGTTAACGTCAACTATACCCTCATCGTCATCGGTGAGTGCAAACGGAGGTGTCTGTATTACATTAGATAGTTTGTATAACCTGTTGCTCTGCAGATTTGAGAGATTAGATCATGGAGAATTGTAAAATGTGTCACTCTTGTTAAAAACTAAAAAAGTTCAGCATCTATAAAACATGAAGTCACCTGTCTGGTAACTAAAACCAGAGACTGTGGCGGTGAGTCAGTCTCCTGATTTGTACAATCAGAGTGCATCATCTCCCGCTGTGGTGTTTTGAAGCCATATTTTCCTGCAGTCAGAAATCTCACCACAGTTCAAATGTTAAAAGACAGCATCACTCACAGAGGTCGAGGTCTAAAACAAGTGGATTTATGGAGGTTTAGTGGTTGATCCCCTCATCTATTGTATGTGTTACAGCCCCTACCTCCCTGCCCAAAGTCAACAGCGGCACGGGATATTGTTTCATACCCCTTCATCCTCTGTGACTCAATTGGATCTCCAGCTCTTCCTTTTCCTTAGGCTACACTCTGTGGAGGCAGGAGGTCTGCAGCTCCGCAATAAGAAACACATTCAGTGTAATAGTGCCGGTTTGTCTTCAGACTCTCACACAGCTCTTGAATGGGGCCTGGAGGATTAAGCCCAGTCTGACCGAGTGTGTGCGTGTGCATACAGTGCATTTCCTCTGCGCGAGAGCAGAGCATGATGAATGAGCGGAGTGAAGCGTGAAGGCTGTGTTTAGTCTAATTACTCTAAGATGCCTAATTAGGGCCAGAGTCTGTGCTCTCTCTCTCTATTGCAGGAGGAGCTGGTCTTCTGACAGCCGGGCTTCAGAAGAAGAGCCATAATCAGGCAGATGTGGAAAACACAGAGCACTTCAGAAAATTGTGCTTTTTGTTGTAAATCAAGCTCATGAGTTGGGAACAGACGAGACCAAAGTTTATTTTAGGGTCCCCCTCAATAAGAAGTTGCCAGTGAGTTCAAAGAAAGGGTGTCTGCTGATTGTGCTAAAATGAAAGGTTGGAGATCGAGGCACCGAGCCAACTATAATGTCAAGGTTCATACTACAGTTGTGTTATATGGTATCAAAGTCAGACTTGGTTCTGTCTGTGTCTGCATTGTACTTAAAGGGCACTCTGAATTTTGACATACAATGATCACTTTGTTGTGGACTATATTCAGAATCAATCATGTAATGGATAACAAGCACCATGTCATTTTAGGTTCATGTCAAAGCTCTGTTGATTGGATACTGTCACAATCGTTGGTGCATTTTGATGTGATGGATTAAGTCTGTTTTCCACTGCAGAAAGTATATATAGATTCTTTCAAGTGGGGAGTGGAGTCAGTGTGAACAGAAACAAAAAAGCAGCCAAGTACATTGGTAGATAATTTTATTTAAACTCAAACAATTAATTTATTTAAAGGAAACATTCTACATGGCAGCATCATTTTAGAGTCGCAAACAGGGCTGCAACTTCCACTGTCAATTAATCTGTTAGTTATTTTCTCGATTAATTAATTAGTTGTTTGGTCTATAAGATGTCAGAAAATGTGAAAAATGTCAATCAGTGTTTCCTAAAGCCCAAGATGAAGTGATATCTTGTTTTGTCCACAACCAAAAGATATTCATTTTGCTCTTATGGAGGACTAATGACACTGGTAAATATTTATATTTGAAATGCTGAAATCAGAGAATTTCGATTTTTCTTTCTGTCTTATAACCAAAACAATAACAAATAGTTGGCAATTAATTTAGTAATTAAACTTAGTCATTGCAGCTCTGGTTAGAAGATAAGACATTATGAAACATGATGTAGAAAATAAATAAATTAAAGCTGGGGTAGGCAGTTTATTTTGTGCATCATTGGATGAAGGTTCCATAATAACCTTTCAGCCTATTGCAATTTAAGTAGTCCGAGAGAAAACTAGACTTCTGCACCTCCTCTTGGCTCCATTTTCAGAGCTGTGATGGGAGAGTTTGGCCAACCACAACAGTGTTATGAAGAGTACTGTCTAGACCAGGTCTACATGAAAAGTTCCCTGAGACATCCTCTGATTTGGTGCTATAATTTGATTTCTGCTGCCGTTCAAACTTGTTGGTTTTGTTGGAGGGGCTTAGCAGAGTGATAAGAAACAGCAGAGTAAGATGTGGAAGGTTTTGCTTTTTCAGGAGAACATTTATGTGTGTTGCCTATTGAAAATTCCCAGTTGAATGATCTGAAATAGCTGAATTGTTGAAATGGTTGTGGTTGAGTTCACATACAAATACTGAAATAAGCTGAATTAGCACTTAACATGGAAGTGCCAAAAAAAAGTTGAAGTTTCAGTTTAAGCATGAGAGCACCAAATGAAGTTGAGGTGAAAGTGTTACTTTCTAATAATAATAGATCCAAATAATACTAATGCTCCTAATAATAAATCCTAATCCTAATAACCAATCAAATTAAAAGAACCATACATAATGTCACACTGGCCGTACACATGTATTCAAATGCACAATCCAGTAGTTACAGAATATACGACATCAGGGAGGGGTTAAGCTTATTGCCTCTTTAATTGACCATTCACGAAGTCCAGGTATACTCCCCATTTCTGATTATGATTCTCCACCTGTTTCTTACATACATGTACGTAGAATTTATTTGGGGATTTTAAATACTGATTTAAAGCTTGCAGATATAAAATGATTATTTTGATAAACGAAAGCCAGCTTACACTCACTCACACAGGACACCACACAATTTGCCTATTCATCTTGGTGATAGATAACTTTTTCCCTGCGGTGTGTCTATGTGACAGATAATTTGTCTGCTTTGGCTTCTGCTGCAGTGCGACTGAGTGAGAATGAAGACTTCAATGAAAACAGCTAAAGACTGCTGTGATGAAGCTGGCAGGGATTGCTGCTGGGAGATCAGTTCAACCTGACTGCATGCGTTGCTCTACTCCCACTCAGTGATTACGTTAGGAAAAAAATACCATTGGAAGTTCAATCATAAGTCTTTCTTGGAAGCATATTTCCATGAGATTTTTATCAGGAGTGTTTTTGCCCTTTATGGAGTTACCTAGAGACTTTCTGGCCTGACTGTTAATCCTGATCTGGTTTGTTCCATTTCCTACTTGTCCTTTGTTGGTGGCGAGTGCGTGACAAACCGACTCAAGATACTGAGCGCCCTCCCTCCCCTCTTTCTGCTCTCTTGTCCGTCATCCCATTAGGCACTGGCAGACCATCACCACAGCGTTTGTTTTTATATGTAATTGTTCCATCAGAGCTGTATTGCATTCTGGGTGCTTTTTTGCCACAAAGATTAGGGGGCCTCATTGTCAAAATACTTCCAGGATTGAAGTCAGTTTAATAGTCCACAATTATCATGAGCAACACTTTCCATTAACGTTGAATCGCCTAATTGTTCGCCATTTTAATTCAGATGCATGCAGTTAACTGTAGTGACCTGCTGGGAGGCCTATTATGTTGCTCAAAAAGATCAGAGGGGAGATTATTTATTTGAGATACTGTAAATGAGGGGTAGCTTCCAGCATTGCTCCACATACAGTATCCATCATGTCAGTTTATTATTTTTACTGGATCACAGAGGGAAAAAAAGCAAGAGAAGCAACTGCAGTCGGTTATAGTGCCGGTCAGGGGAAAAGGGTCGATGAAATCCTGGCAGCTGCTCAAGTTCAAGGCCCGATGTGGAGAGTATAACTTTTTAAACATCGCCTGAGACACGGCAGAGAAGCCAAGCAGAAGAAAGACAGTAAGATAAAGAGACAGCGAAGACACGGGGTGAGATTAGAGGTAAGAGAGTGAGGGGTTTTGCCGGGTGATGTAAGGCGGAGGAGGAGGGGGGGTTCCACTGCGGCTGGAGAGATCCTCCCATCTGCCAGCGGACAGCCTGTCCTCCCCTGAGCTATCTGAAGAATCTGGTCAGTCAGTGCAACATGGCGCCTCCTCAATCCCTCCAGCTGGCTGTTTGGGCCCTGTTTGGGGTGGTCTCTTGACAACTGGCCCCCATCACCTCCCAGCACCCTCACTAGGATAGCTCGATACATGCAGCAACCTCTCTGTCCTCAGCTGCTCAGGCTACAGCAGGTTTCATATTAGCATTAACATGGGATTGTCATATTAACATTTACAGGATTGGATTTTAATGTTTATGTCTGCACAGATAATATATTACAAGGCTAATACAGGCCTGGCAGCGCTCGTTATGTCTACATGGAGATGTTGGCCCTCACCGCACATTTTTCATCTCACTCCTCTCTGGAGACGTAGTCAGGCCAACTGTTGGATAAACTCCCCCCGTGTGTGACTGATCACATGTGGTAGCTGTTTGGAGGTTTCCAGAGTGTGATGCAAGGCCACTGTGCATAACTTTCCCTGGACATTACAATGTCCCCAACAACATCTGGAGCTCATTGTGACCTCAAATCATCAGGCCTTTTCCTGCGATTCAGCTGGCACAGGAGGCCACAGGAGAGAGAGTGTAGTGACCTGTTTCCTGTGGCTAGATTTGTGAATGAAGTGGGAGGGGATGGCGTCAGACCCTAAACACTGTAGCAAGACCATGAATGAATTTAAATTGTGTGAAAGAGGGCTGATTGCATTTTAAACTAGAAGAGGTCGCTCAGTAGAGTGTAGATCTTCCCCAGGCAATCCTCAAAAAAATATTTGGATGTAAACCCTTTGTAATTACCAACATTTTGATTAGTAGCTGTAATTTAATTGCATGCTTGTTCTTAGTAACTGTAACAGATTGGAATAGATGTAACTAGTTACATGTAAGTAGTTACTCTCCAGCACTGCCAGTATCCTGTTAGACATTTGTGTGAGATTTTGTCATAATTAATGCATGAATTCTTTAGTTATGGCCAAAAACATGTTTTGTGAGGTCACAGTGACCTTTGATGACCAAAATCGAATCAGTTCATCTTTGAGTCCAAGCGAGAAATTCCCTCCAAGCATTGTGAGATATCACGTTCACAAGAGTGGGATGGATGTGAGTTTGCAGTGGCCACTGACCTTTAACCACCAAAATCTAATCAGTTCATCCCTGAGTCCAAGTGGACAATTGTGCCAAATTTATAGAAATTCCCTCAAGGTGTTCTTGAAATATCATGTCCACAAGAACGGAGAGAACTTGAGGTCACAGTGACCTTTGACCTTTAGAAGTTCCCACAATGCATTCTTGAGATATCACATTCACAAAAATCAGATGACCCAAAAACATAACACCTCACATATACAGTACATACAAGCAGTCGCTTGATCCCCAACAATTTGATACTTTTTCTTGGAGCGTTTACTTGCATATGCATGCACTTGAATCATGACTTTTGTAATTGAATTTCCGTTTGCACAACTAACCTTTTGATTTCATACAGTTCTAAAGTATTTCTGTTTGATCACTGATTCCATAATAAGTTGCAGCTTTTACTTACTCTCCAGTACACAGGCTTTAGAGGCCTTGATTATTTTATTTTTCAGTCTTCCAAAAATAACAATCATATGGCAGCCATACCTCACCCCTGTCTGCAGTCTAGTGAGCCAACATTGTGTAAAGACAATAGTGGCGAGGGATAGCTTTAGCAGGACAGACGTATAAAGGGCGCCATTGTTCCCTAGAATCGCCAAAAAGTAGAGAGGAAATAGATTCAGGAAAAAAAAAAAAGTCAAAAAGAAAACCCCGGCAGTGTGGGACCATGTTCTGTTTGGATTGGGAGGTTCAGGAATCGGGAGGAATGTGGAGAGCCCAAGTGAGCAACAGAGAAATATTTCTTCCAGTGGAGGCTGTTTTTTAAAGGAATGGGTTATTATAGTTGGCCAGTTAAACCCCTTCAAATAGCCATGACATCATGGCTGGGCCTGGTGCTGCAGGGGACAAACAAAGGAGGGTTTGTACCCAGAGAACCCTAGAGAGCTTTGAGGGTTTCGGGGGGACTCGGAGGGAGGCAGAACGAGGGGGTTAGAAGTCACATCTGGTCTCTTTACCTGACCCAATCAAACCCTGAGAGGGAATCAAGTGTGCCAAACTGCATCTAGGAAAATCCAACTTGAGGCTGCACTGAACTCAAAATCAAAAAGGTACAGAAGGTACAGAGCTGGCGTGTTGTTTTTCCATATTGTACTGTTATTAAAACATAGTTTCCTGTGATGTATTGTTGGTGAATTTGTTTGACTTAGACTACCGTATCTAATGTGAAGTGACACCTCGGCAGTATCATATAAAACCATTTAACAGCAGCCGCTCTTCAGTAATCATCTGCTTAACATCTCCTCCTGCACAGAGTGGCAGATATTGGCGAGGAACCCGATCTGCTCTGTTAATTCATCAATGCTTAACTCGAAAAGTCGATACGCATCACAAACTGTCGATTAGGTTTCACTCATTATATTCTCTCTAAGCCCTGTCTTAGCTCCGCTGCATGATGTCAGCCAATGACATAAACTCCACAGCTGTCTCCTGGAACTGGGCTTATGAAAACTTATCATATTACTTCCAAATGCTGCAGAGTGTGACCTGAGCATGCACCCCGCTCAGAGGAGCCTATCTATAAATGCTAAATTTACTCAGATAGAGCCAAGAACACTTTGCTGGGCCTGTTTGGTGTTGGGTCGGCGCCACAAGAGCTATGATGGCGACACTGTCAAGTGTCCACAATTAATTACGGGCCTCTAATGGAAGGTTAATACAGGCTTTAAAACTTGCAATATACCTGCAGTGTCATAGTGTACACTGGCCTTAATATTGTCATAAAAATGGAAAGAATGCCTCTTTCGTGATTTAAAAGTCCAGTGTGTAAGATTTACAGGGATTTTGGCACAATATGGCAGGAATGGAATATAATATTCATAAGTATGTTTTCATTACTGTATAATCACCTGAAAATAAGCACTGTTGTTTTCATCACCTTAGAATGAGCCCTCTACAGTAGCCCAGAAAGGACAAACCAAACACTGGTTCTACATAGGGCCTTTGGCGTTTTTTCATGAGTTTCATGGCCACTGTAAGTTTTCTTACATACTTGGAAGGGGAGCGTGAGGTGAGTGGTATTCAGTAAGGAAAAACTCCCTCCAAAAAAAACTTTGAACAGGGAAAAAATGGAAGACTCCTCTTGGAGAGCCACAGAGGAGGCATGGTAGATGATAATAAACTACCATTTAATGCTTCAGATTAATGTCAATAGAATATACATGGGATGCATTACACATGATCTAGATGGTGATAAAAAAAGAAAAGAAAGGATATATAAAAAGAAAGGATGTATAAAAAAGAAGGAAGTTGGGCATGTCAGTTCATTTGTAAACTTTGAAATAAGAGTTTGACCAGATCATTTTATTTCAGGGTCAACTTACCTACCAGATCTTGTATTGCAGTTCAAAGCAGCAGAAAAAAGTTTAATATCTGGTCCTTAAATTGAGGAATGACAAGAAGAAAATGTTCTCTAAAATCTCTAATTGGACAGCTGTTGGGTATCATCAACTCAAATGGACACATCTTTATACTAGTAAAACACATCTCATCTAATCTCTACCATCACCTGCTTTTACAACTTAAAGTCATGTTCTGTTCTGTTTTTTTTGTTTTGTTTTGTTTTTGTTTTGTTTTACAGTAGATTGAATTCTATGCTACAAGATTTTCTTTATCTACACTACAAAATAAGCAACACCTCACAGTTTTGTTTGGTCCTCAGTTTACTAACTGTTGTCCTGCTGTTTTCACAGATGACTCTGGTGCTGATAAAACTGAACCTGGGGTGGCTGATGGAGCAGAGTCTGACCAGGGCACTGATGGCATGTCAGAAAAATTTGGTAAGATCTGTGCTGGCCTGCGATCAATGATGCAGCGGTTCTGCATGTTTTATCCAATTTACTAGACATCGCATGTTCTTTACATACCAGCTAAACTTTTTGCAAACCATGCTGGTGTGTTTTATAATGTTTGGTTCCCTTTAATCTCTGTACGATATGAAACTTTATTAGCTGACTCCTAAAACTTCATAATCACTTTGAACATCATGTCTGCATTTAATTTCTCTCAAAGTGGCATTATTGTTGTTTAGTAATGCAGTTTAATTTCACATTTTACTGTGATGGATTAGACTTGAACAAGTTTTAATAATTTACCATTTTATTTTCATGCCATATGGAAATGAATAAAAATTAATTGGTTTCTGGTGTCTGGCACAGAAAGTTAAAAAAAACATCTGAATGAATGAATCTGAAAATGTAAAACATCACACCATGCAATTTAAAAAGGTCAACAAAAGTGTAAAGTACTGTATATATGATTAATAGTTTAAATTGTAGTTGAAGGGTAATTCTGTCATTTTTAAACCTGGACCCTATTATTTGCATATTTTGGAGTCTAAATGAATAATAAGAAGTTTGTTGGTTAGTGTGGTGGATCAGAGCTACCTATCTTGATAAAACACTAAAGTCATACAACAACACAAACAAAGAAATGAAGAGAGGCAGTGGGTAACCAGCAACTCCTGGTTGTCTGAAAATGTCTATCTCTGCAGGAATCCTTTCCATAGTGTTTCCATAGTATTGTCAGACACTCTGAGCCTGCAAAACAGTGCATGTACTTTGACAGGAGCATTTGCCTCTAAGTATTATGTTGCAGCCATTGCAGCCAGTTTCGTAGCTGCTGGCTGAGGCGATGGACTGGACCAGTTCCAAAACTTTTTGTATCTATTGGGTTTTTAAGCCTTATTTGAACATGACTAGTGTTACCAGGGGACCTTGTGATTTCATGTCTGTGTTTCATGTGGTGCTCTCACAAAGGATAAGCAAAGTCTGTATTTTACATAAATTTACTGACATTATCCCCCAGATGTGATGTGAAGGCTTTGTCTAACATCAGTGTTTCAGAAGCAAAGTGTCTGTTCTTCAGCAACCGCATTAATAATAAAGTTTAAAGTCATTTTATCCACTTTGTGCATGTGTTACAAGCATAAATACACGTACAGCTCATTTAGACAAAATAACAGATGCTTTGTGGCTGTACTTGAATATGACAACCTCTTGTGGCTCCTAACCTTCTCTGTCATCATCACTCATTTTAAATGTCAATATAGCCAATCTCACTGCACAGCTGTTGACTGCTGTTCAACATATTATAGACAATAGATGTTAAAAAAACAAAAAGATCAGAAGTCTTCAGGTAAACTACTCACATGCAAATACAACTTTTGACCCCAAAATATATAAAAATAGGGTCCAGGTTCAAAAATACCAGAATTACACTTGCAAAACACTCAATAAACTGTAACAAACTGTAAATTGTCAGCTCAAGTCACATATCCACTGATAAATTACCAAATGTTTTCTCTTCTTTCCCTAAAGTGCGTCCCCGCTTCACCCAGCCTGCTAAAATGAGAAAAAGGGTAATAGCTCGTCCTGTCGGCAGCTCAGTGCGACTCAAGTGCATGGCCAGTGGAAATCCTCGACCGGACATTGTGTGGCTGAAGGACGACAGGCCGCTGACAGAGCAGGAGGTCGGCGAGGGCCGTCAGAAGAAGTGGACTCTGAGTCTTAAGAACCTGATGCCAGAGAACAGCGGCAGATACACCTGCAGGGTCTCCAATCGGGCAGGGGAAATCAACGCCACGTATAAAGTTGAAGTCATACGTGAGTATTCCATAGAGAGACTGAGCTGCACGCATACCAAATGTGTTCACCTGGAAATATTAATCCGAACAGATGAGGCATTAATTTAAATGATTACTGTTGTTTGTGTGGATCATGTTCGTGATCTTTTGTACATTGCTGCGGGAAATTGAAACACCATAGAAAGCGCTGTAACCTTTAAAAAAAAATCTTCTCTCTGATCTACCTACTCCTGACGTCTGATTGCGATCAGCAGGTCTTATTCATATCCTCACTGCATGGATGAATGTGCTTGTGTAATCATGTATATGAGAAGCATATTGAGGAAGCAGGCTTGAGAGTGAGGGCTTGTGCCCCGGTGTTTGCACAGGGGGGAGAGAGAAGGAGAGACTGTTCAACTCAGAGACCCTCCACCCAATCTGGAGCTGATTAAAGCCCAGCTGTCTGCCAGACCCACTACCCCCCCCTCTTCCCATGAGAAATGTGTGCTGTACAACCAGGAGCAAAGAAAGAGAGGAAACTAATCACACATACTTCTAGTGTTACATGTGGTATTCCTCTCTCTCTGTCAATTACAAGTCCTAAGCCTGAGGCTAATAATGGTATGGACAACTAAGACCTCTTCCATCCACAGAAGGGCTGTCATGTCAAAAGATGTCCTGACAGTTTTCTCTGTTTCTATGCAGAGAGGACGAACTCCAAGCCCATTTTGACGGGTACTCACCCGGTCAATACAACGGTGGACTACGGAGGCACCACGTCGTTCCAGTGCAAAGTGAGGAGCGACGTTAAGCCGGTCATTCAGTGGCTCAAACGTGTGGAGTTTAACGAGGAGAGCCGCTACAACTCCACCATCGAGGTGGGAGACCACCGGTTCGTAGTGCTGCCCACGGGGGAGGTGTGGTCACGACCCGACGGCTCCTACCTCAACAAGCTGCTCATTACCCGCGCCAAGGAGGAGGACGCAGGCATGTACATCTGCTTAGGCGCCAACACCATGGGCTACAGCTTCCGGAGCGCCTTCCTCACTGTGCTGCCAGGTGAGGCCTGGGGAATGTCTGTTTACAGTGTCCCGCCGCCACAGCAGCAGGATGTGTTGCTGCAGAGCAACAAATCAGCAGCTTGTGCTATCAGTTTGTATATTTTATGTGGCTGTTTATTTTTAGGGATTTGCATTAGTGCACATAACACAATAACATCCGAGGAATGTTTAATTGAAATGAAAGCAAGACTACATACATGTCAGGGAAAAGTAATGAGGGCAGATAATGAGGCCACAACAAAGCAATGTTAATGAGCACAAATGTTTTGTTGGTACCTGTTTGATATCAGTTTTGATATGTTTTGGACTCCACCAAATATATAAAAACCTGTCAGATTCAGCAGGCATTGAAGCTATCATCTTGTTTTATAAGGTTGAGTTAAGTTTTTTTTTTATACTACTATTATTTTTACACTACCACATACTATGCAGGATTTTCCTAAAAACGATGTACAGACTAAAACATAAGCCCTTTCAGTCATCAATTATAACCCTCCAGAATTATGTGGTGTCTGTAGCTGCAGAGACCCTGCCCTCTGACTGTGTTTTCTTACTTTCTCAGTATTTTGCTGTTTTCGGGGTGGTTCATGGTGTCAGCTTTTGGGCAGTGGTGTGTAGCCCCCAGCCAATACAGTGCGCAGATTGTGAGGTCAAGACTCAATGTTACATTGCTGTTGCTGTCTCTGTCCTCTGCTCTGTCTGCAGAGAGATACACACACATACAAGGGCTGGACGATATATTCATTATATTCATTATATTCAAGTATGAATTAATGTGCGATGTAGCAGATGACCATGATGTCATATTAACCCACCTTCCTTAAAAGGGAAGGCTCAGCTGGTAACCACACAGGCACGGTGGGTGTGTAATTAAAGGCCATTACTTAAGCAAAAGCACTAGAAATGTTGAAAATACTCCACTGTCAGTAAAAGTTCTGCATTCTAAACTTTACTGAGGTAAAAGTATCTAAGTATTACAGCAAAATTTACTGAAAGTGTCAAAAGTAAATGTATTACTCATTCTGCAGTTAAATACTCCCTGTCAGTTCTTTACTATTATATCTGATGTTTTTGGATTAATATTACTGCTACATTAATGTGTATGTTGCAATTTAGTGCTCACTTTATTCACTTAAGAGTGGAAGTAATCAACTAGAGAATGATCACCAGTGGGTTTGATGATCAATTAAGCCTAATTTCTAGAAGAAAAGGGACAAACACTCTTGATCCTTGAGGATTTGATGCTTTCATCTGTTTTATATCTTTGTAAATCAAATGGACGGAGTTTTGTCGGTTTTCATCACATGACCTAAGAACTGTGAGTGTGTGATAACAGGTGGTCATATATGAGAAGATTCAAAGATTAAAACATCTCTGGATTGTTTTTCATACATTTTAATGAGTAAACCCTCAATCCAAAAAACAAACAACAAATTAATTGATGGTGAAAGACATCATTTGTTTCAGGCCTTAAGCACTTCACCTGTGCATTTAAACAACTCTTGGCAACCATGTAAGATTTTGGAACGTGTTTTGATTTTTTTTTTTTTTTTTTTTTTTTTTTTGTCTTTTTTTTTTTGGCCTTCTTCTCTCGCAGACACGAAGCCTCCCATCACGCCCATGTTCTCGCCAGCATCCAGCTCCCTCCCCTGGCCTGTCATCATTGGCATCCCTGCTGGAATAGTGTTCATCTTTGGCACCGTGCTGCTGTGGTTCTGCCAGAGCAGAAAGCACTGTCCTCCTCCCAGCGCTCCAGCTGCGGTACCACAGGTACTGCAGAGTTCCCACCGGTTGCCATATCGAGACCGGGACAGGGGCTACATGGCTCCGTCCTCCAGCTCATCCAGCCCGGAGAAAGACTGCATGAGCTCCATGAACTATGAGGAGTACTTGGCTCAGCAGCAACTCCTCCTCGCCCAGGGAGGACCAACAATCCCCCCGAAAATCTACCCCAAAATCTACACTGACATTCACACACACACTCACTCCCATGTGGACGGGAAAGTACATCAGCATCAACACATTCATTTTCAGTGTTAGCATCAGTGCCAAATCACTCACTGACTGCTCCAGTGTCTCTGAGGGACAGAGAGCTGCGGACTGAGCAGCAGCTCCTCACCTGGCATTACTCTTTAAAAAAACTCTTCTCATTGCTGGAGATTGCTGAGAAGAGTGGGAAAAACTTTGGCCAGTGATACACACCTTGTGTTTTTACATCCAAACTTCCATATTTGGTGCTTATTTTTTTACTTGTCAGATCCTCACACCACTAAAATCCATGAATCCTTGTTGTGCACTTAATACAAAAAGGACAAGGACATTTTTTCGCAGCGTGTGAGTTCAATCGCAGCTATTCAGCAGGCCAGCTGAAGCAGTTGAATTTTACATTTTCCTACTTGAGGTGTAGCAGAAAATGGAGGTTGGGTTTTACTTTTCACTTATTCAGCTGTTGGAGCGCAGGGGCTCCGTGTGTTCTTCCTGGTAATGAAGATGAAAATGGTACTCAAGATTTACAAAGGGGCTGTTTAATGCTCCAACTCAGGTAGTCCTTTTGTTTGTTAAAGATGCATAATGTTTGGAATGCTGACCACTATCCTTTATGTTACCTTTCTCCATCCCTCACTTTTGTCCTCTGTTAAAAGTGATATAGAGTAGACTGATAAGTTTTTAGAGCCTTTTTGTGGCATGCAAACCTTGCCTAAGACTGCAAGGGATGGAAGAATTGTGTTTCCACATTAACTGAATTGGTCTTCGTTATCATTTTAACTTTTTTTAGGTAGGTTCCCATGATCAGCCAGTAGCATGTTGAGGTAAACCAGCAGAGGATGAGTTTTTTTTTTTTTTTATCCAACCACAGTTTATGAAGGTGTAGTCATTTATAATCAAGTTGAGTCATGAATATTTAATTTATTTTGCTAAAAAAAAATGTATCAAAAGTTTATTTTTCAGAGTAAGGCATTTTACATATCTATGTAATGTTATTAAAGTATACTGTTGTTGTGTATAGTACATTTTGAGTACTTTGTCACCCAGTTTAATCACATTTAGTTCATGCCAATATTTAGGTATTTCTGTATGTAATTGGTTATATTTGACAATCTTGTATGATGTACTCTGTTCAAGGCTCAAAAACTAAATCATCTAAAGTGTGATGGTTTGGTAGTTTGATTAAATGACCTGAAAACAAATTACTCATGTGATAAAGTGTCCTGTAAGGCAGTGGTTCCCAAACTTTTTCTGGCTTCTTCAGAAGCTGAAAAAAGTTCATGCCCCTCCACCCCACAATTATCATTAGCAATAATTTGGGAAGCAAACAACAAAAAAGGATTCCAGCTGAAATTTTGTGAAATAAAGGGTTAGATAATAGCATCAGCAGACTTGTGTATTTCCCCTACATAAATCATATTCATTTTACTTGTTTCACTCTATATTTCTGTCCTCGTCATCCACAGTCCCCCTGCAGTGGGTCAGACGGCCCATGGGGTTTTTTTTTGTGAACCAGTGCTGTAAGATGCCCTTCCAGTGGAAACCACAGTACAGTGCCATACAGGCTGCCCTATATATGTGGGACTATTAAGAGTTTGCTTCCACATACTAAGTGTGACACAATGTGCCCTCATGGGAGATGCCTCTATAGTTGAAATGTCCTCATTGTGTTATTTTTAATTATGCCCAGTCTTGTGGCAGCATAATTTTACCTCGTTTTCATTCCTGTTTGGAGCCAGTAAACTCATCCAGTCAGTTTTTAGAATTAACATGTTGACATGTTGTTTTCTTTAGAAAAAAAAAAAAAAGTCTACATACGTTCAGGGATTCCAAAAAAGTGAAAATGACATAGACTCTAAGGCAGGCTTTCAAATCTGGACATCCCAGTTGACCCAAACAAGGTCAGTGACTATGTTTACATGCACAAAATATTCCAGTTTTTGCCCCTCCATACTAAACTGTTGACATGTCTACTGAAAATGACCATTCTACTCATATTTTCTTTTACATGTAGCTGTACATACTCTGATTAATGTAATAAGAAACCTCCTAAGTACATGCATCTCTATCCCAGACTTGGTTTAAAACGCAGAGCTGACTGACATAGCAAAGATGGCAAAGAATGCTTCTAAAACAAGAATAATTTCAGCATATGCCAAATACTACAATGAGAACAAGGCCTAATAAGGAATATACAAACAAAATATGCACATTTGGAAAATAAGTCTGCATGTAAACAGTCACTGATGTGTAAAAACACATGGCCAGAAGAACCGCACTGGAATTCTACCACCCCGATTAAACTCCTCAATATGTAACTCATTCTTAATGACATTATCAGGGGTGTGTCTACCCGTGTGTCTACATGGGTAGTTAATAGTCACCTACACCTTTATTACAGATGTGCAGTCATTATATACAGTAAAAACACCAGTAATCCCCACCGGGGTTTTTAATAGTTTGCCATATGCATCATGACTGGTGCCCTTTTTCTCTTTTTCATGCCTGCTGTTCAAATACCCCGAGTCCACCACTGCAATCCAAGAATTTTCTTCAAAGGCTGCAGTCTATGCTTGCTAACAAAGATGTATAAGTCCTTGTGAATAAGATGGTGATTAATAGCAGTGGCTCCCTGTCCTAAAACATTAGGGGCCAGGTACAGACAGGTCAGTTTTCTTCCTTTGAGTGAGCATAAGTGTCTGCTGAGGGTGACACAGAGGGCAGCCAGCCGAGGGACAGAAGTTGCTGGGATGAATGACTGAATAGATACCACACAGACACAAGAGCAGTCTCACACAGTCCCTTTTTAGATGAGTGATGGCCCCTGCAAGACTACACCGAATGACCAGCATCTTTTCCCTATTTAAAGTGAATCGACCCTCTCTGCCCCCCCAACCCCCCTGGTCCGCACTACCACCTCATTCAACTCCAATCTAGGTAGGATTTCCTTTCACCATTTAGGAAGTGCATTGTCCTGCTCTGGGAGTGATGTGACAGGACCCTGTGATTGCTCAGGAAAGAAGGGGAGCATTGTGTCAGGTGAGCTCTTGTTTTGTTGTAAGCATCGCAGAACAGGGATGAGCTTTGGCTCCAGACAGATGAAGGGTGAGTGCATTCAATAGTTTGTGTGTTTTGAAGTAAAATTTCTACACAGAACAAAACTTTTTTAGGCTTCCATGTAACTTCCATCCATAAATAATGCTGCAAATCCAAAATCCAGATGACAAGAATCACAGCATTATAAAGACAAACACTGCCCCCTAGTGGTTTGTAATCATGCAGAAATGAACTGTTCAAACTATTAGTTTAACAATAGAATTGAAAATCATCTTTATTAACTTTTTTACAGTATTATAAGAACATTGACAAAGACAAACAACATTCTACACAAGAAAATGATTTTAACACAAACAAAAGAAAAGCAGAACAAAATCATTAAAATATACAGTATTTACAAAGTAGCTCAACCCTTCTGGACTTTGGTGATGAGTTCATCACAAAGTTTGGTGAGCTCCTCAGCCTCCTTCTCCTGTAAAAAGAGAAATTAGAAAAATATGAAGCTAATATTTGATCTTCAAGACCTCTGAAGACTTCACTCAACTATTTTCAGGAATGATCTAGCTGGTATGAGAGAGAGGGATTGTGCCATACACTATGTTCCACTCTGTGAAGTGTGAGTGTTTTGACCCTGGCTCCCCATTCAATATTATACACCTCTCTCAACAATGCCCAACATACATCTGAAACTATCCACAATTTAGGGAGCAACCTATTCAAAATACTTGTCCATAAAATATCATTTGAAGATTAATATCGTCCTGAGCACACAACATTGTTATCTGTTTTTGGGAGCACTGACATCTTGAGATAATTTTCCAGGATGCGGCAAGATTTTCAAGGACTTTCAATGATTTTCAAGGTTTTTGCTCATTTTCTATGACTGGATAATCATCATTTGTCTATCATCTGTTTCAGGCATGGGAACCCTTTCTAATGTATTATTTTTTACTCACCTTTTGGTCCAGGCTCTTCTCCAGTGACTGCACTTTCAGCTGCTCCCGCCGCAGCTGGGCTTGAAGTGCAGATATTTCTGCCTTGTTCTTGGAACGCACCTCAGCAATTTCTTCATTTGCACTGAAGATGAACAAAAAATGTCAGTCAGACACTGCAAGTCTTTAAATTTACTCTATTGACACAGTAAAGTCAGCTTTCTTACTGGGTAATTTTCTCCTCAGCGTGGGCTTTAAGGGTCTGGTAGCGCTGCTCCTCCTTTTTGATTCGTGCCAGATAGTCCTGAGCACAAGATTTCAGTGTCTCTTCGTTCTGGGGAAATGCAAAGAAAACAACTTACCAATCAAACTGCCACAGCTTTTGTTAAAACCTAAAAAATGCGTCAGGAATTTGTATTTTATAACGAGACCAGTCCAGTCCTTCTGTTTTCTAACCTTTTTGTAACCCTCAATAATTTCCTTGTACTTCTCCAGTCTCTTGAAAAGGTCCGAGAAGGATCTCTCCATGGCGTTCAGGTCACTGGACACCTGCTCTTTCTCCAGCAGGGCTTCATCCAGCTTCCTCTGGGAGATCTCCCGCTCCTTCTCTTGATCAGCTAAATAATACAACAAAATTATTGAAGACCTCTTTAAAAGCACATCACCACAGCAAAAATCCTAAGAATGTTAATGATTTATGTTAACTTACCCATCATTTTTGCAATCATGAGCTCAAATTCTGCAATTATTTTCCTGTGTGGGGAAAAAATTGTCAGATGTCTTGAAACACTGATATATAATTGAATTAAAACGACTAAATTTGGGACAGATCTGATCCAATATCGGTATCAGGTGCCGATACAGACATAATTCACTCACTGACTTCTTTTAAGCCCATAGCCAAAATGTTGTGGCACAAATAAATTAATTAGTAAAACCGTTCTACAGAGATATCCAGTAGTCCAGCAGAGCTTGCACCAGACCTTGAATCCACCATAATGTAACATGAGACGGTCTCAAAGTATGTGAGCTAGTAACAGTTGTCTAACTCATCATATCCTTAGTTACAACAAGAAACAAGATTAAAAAGCATGTCTCACCTCATTTCTTGACCGTCGTCAAAAAGCTTTTGATACTTTGCGCTCCACAGCTCCTCTGTTTCCTTTGCCTGTTTGAGGAAATGTACATTCAAATTACTCTGGAGGCCATGTTCAATTCATGTCATTTTGAAATCCAATAAATTATTAGTTAATAGTGAGGGATGTTTCCAACCCACGGACCATTTCAAATGTTTTGTTTTATTTAAATTTGAGTGATCCCTTGACATTCCTTATAGTCACAGTTGCTGTGATCCTCATGGTAAAAAAAAAACATTATCACACTTTTTATGAAGTACTGATCTCAGTAAATGAAAGAAGACTCTAAAATCACTGGTTCCCAGTCTTTTTCCTTAAGGGATTCCTTTCTATCATTGAAAACCCCTGACTAAGTGACATATTTATGGACAACTGATTAACGCACTCAAATAGAGAACACAATAATTATAGGAAGTTTGTATAAAATGAGTAATTTATATAAATTTTGAGCAAATTATTTCCTGTGAATATTCCATCAGGGATCAGTTTTCCTGATATCATATGATATATGAACTTTTTGTAAAGTTCTGTCTCTATTATGCATTTTTATTTTTTAATAATCATAGATGGTTAGTAGTGTATGCTGGGTCATTATTCTCTTAGTTTTTCAGTTGTTTTAACTTTGATATCTTAAATAATTTAATTTAGTTTTCTCCACATAAATGAAATGCAGAGATATACACCTACTGTATATTTTTAAGTGTTTTCTTACACCTCTTAAAATCAAGAAGGCCTCACAACCTGCCGAGAAGCTTTGACGACCCCTAGTGGGGGCTGGGACCCTCAGGTTGGGAACCAGTGCCCTTACAAACAGACTTTTTCCACTCAATTTCATGCTTTATAAAACATGATTCAGACAACACTGACATCCCTACAAGCTAGCCAATCATTGACAGTTGCCTTTTAAACACATTTCTTTGATATTCGATGCTTGTGTTTGCACTGCGGTTGAATCAGATCTCACCCCCCCCCCCAAAAAAAAAACAAAAACAAAAACAAAACCTCACTCTCAACAAGGTCTAGTGTGGTTGTTCCAATGGCTGTGTTCACATACACTCGAAATTCAAAATTGGAAAACTCTTCAGTGTTTGAAACCGCTCCTGTTAGTTGTCAAATCACAAAACATCAAGGACGTACTTCTGCCTGGACCTTGGCGATGGCTGCATCCATGTCTTTCTGACTGTACTTGAGCACTTCAACAATGGCGTCCTCTGTGTTTGCTGGCTGGGGGAAAGGAGGGACAAGGCTCTCGAAGATTGGAGCGGGCTAGATGACAGTTGCAGTGTAAATAAATCAAGTTAGGAGACGTAGCAAGGTCACATTGAGTGTTGTTCCAAAACTGTGGACAGACACTTCCAGTTATTTTAAGTGTTACAAGACACAGTCAATGGTTGCAATTTAAAAGTGACTTACTGGCGCTGCAGCATCATCAAACAGCTTGAAATCATCCTTTTGCGGTTTGTTTGCAGTCTCTTTTTCAGCCATCTGTGTAGCTGCCAGGCTGAATTGGGGAGAATAACAACTCACTTGTGAAGTGGTCAAAGTGGTTACATTTCAGACAAATCTCATTTTGTTGTACAGGACGTCCAATGCGAAACAAATTCTGCTCTAACGTTCAGTGACAGCAGCAATCAGAGTAAGTGAAAACAGAGGTGCGTCATACTGTGAAACAAAGGCAGGGGGCCGAGGGACATGGTGGGTTTGATCAGCCGGGCCTGCAGACGTCTTTGGGCTCTCTCTCAGGAGGGGGTCAAATTTAAGGTACAAGGATTGTTTCCTCAATGCAGACTCCTTGAACTGCACACAAAAAACATTTAAACACCTTTAAGTCATGCATTGACAATCAAAGAGTTCAGTTACTTGAGCCACATAAAGTTAATACTTACACTGCTGGAGCCAAACTGTTCGAGGTAATCGATTTGTCCATCAAAGTTATTGGCCACGACTAGAGAGAAAGACCACAGGTTAACATCAAAATGAGCTTTCCATTTAATGCTTCACTAAGAATACATTACCACTACACACAATGAAGTAATTCTTCATTAGAAAAGTGGTCTATGCATTCATATGCCGAACTCAAAACACCATGAGGAATGAGACAAAATAGAGCCATGACCAATGTTTACTCACACATCGTTCCAGGAACAAACTCCTCATTGAATTCTATCATGTCAGCCGGTGACTTCTGCTCTGGGAGTCTCTCCATAGGTTGTTCAGCTTCTGGTTGAAATCCTTGGTCAGGGGCAGCCTCGTGTTCAGCATTCTGTCATCGTATGATAACAAAAATGTTTTGTGAAAAACAAGGAAGAAAAGTTAAATGGAGTCTGAAGAATACACTCAGTCAAACACAGATCCCTACCAGGCGACAGATGGTGAAGCACATGCTGCAATGTCACCACAACTGCCAGATGTAACCAGCGGAGATTTGCAAAGTTTTATATCAAGTGTTTTTGTACCACCTGGGTTTACCTAGCCGTATCAAACTAATAAGGGAACAACAAACAGGACAATATAATCTCAATTTAAACATTTAGAACAGCTTCCCAACAATGATCTAGAAATCTTCACTTTGAAGAAACTCACAAAAGCTGAAATTCTAAATAATTTACACTTGATGTTGGTCAGAGTCTGTATGTTCCAGTGGAGGTTGTGGCTTTTCAGAAGGTTAATCTTTTGGCATAGAGCTGATTAAATCGCCACCAATAACTGAATTTAATTCCAACCGTATAGTAAGTAATCAATATCATGTTCGATTTTGTGTATAACAAACAAAATTTCATGAAAATTGGTTCAAAATTAGCCAATTTACAGTCAAATTTGTGGCACATGAAGTACAGTGAAGATGGCAGGGATTTATTAATCTTGTATTGTGCCTAGCTTTGTTGCATAACATGGGAGAAATTAATCTGCAGATTCTCCAGTTTAAGCTTTTTTATGGATGTCAGTTTTTGAGCCATGACAAAGACAAAAATGTGTCCTGTAATGACTTGTTAATCCCCGTTTTTAGCCTGGCAGTTGTTCATTACTTGCAGCTCCTACAGTGCGGTTAAAAGGACAATTTCCAAAAATGGAAATTCAGTCATTATCTACTCAACCTCATGCCGACTGAATGTTGGGTTTAGTTTTTTAGTCCACTAAACATTGGTGGACGTTCACAGGAAAACTGCATTACAGAATCTCCAGAACAATGGAAGTGAATGGTGACTAGTTTTCAAACATAAAAAACCCAAAAACAATAAAAACATGAAATGCCTCCATACTGCTCATCTGGTGTAATCCAAGTCTCCTGAAGCCCCGACATGCCAAGTTGACTAAAAAAATGTTATTTACACCATGTTTTTTAGCCTAAATCTTCACTCTAGATCCTTAGTTTGGAGTCACATTTATGTGCACATGCACACTGTCTGAACTGGGTGTGAAACTCCAGCAGGGTGAACTATCCCTTTAAGAGGACACCCACAGAGACAGACTGATACAATCCTAATACACTAATACACTTCTGTCATGCTGTGTCTAACTTCTTACCGCTTCAGGGTTGGGTTCAGCAGCTGGGACACTCTCTCCAGTGCTAAAAATGGAAAAAGCATAGAAACTTACTTAATGAAATACAGTGTTGCTGGAAAGTGAACTGTCTACAACAAATAAATTCTTAATACAATCAAATAAAAAAGGTTAACATACCATACTGGTGACACAGCTTCCTTCTCCACAGGCTTGTCTGTTTGCTCTGGAATGGGAGCTTCTGTGACCACAGGGCTGGATTTCTTGCTGCACTTTGGAGAGTTGCTCATCTTTTCTTTTGTGCCAAAGGGATTGAAGTTTGGGTCATCAAACTTGTCAAAGTCAAATGTGTAAGACCCTTTGGCAACTGGAACATCCTCAACATCACAGGCATCAGGCTTCACAGGGGCTTCTTTTGGTGGTTTGTTGCCAGACTGAACGTCAGATGCTGGCTTTCCCACTTTAGATTTTAGACCAGGTGGCCTTTTGCCAAGTTTTTTGGGTGGTGGTTTCTTGACCTCACCGCCATCATCAAAATTGAACTCAAGTTTGACTGGACCCTCCGTGATATGGGCTTCAGGTGGTTCAGGCGTGGACTCAGCAGCTGAAGGTTTAGGATTTGGGGCTACTGCAGCTATGGGTTTCACCTCAGGCTGAACAAGCATCTCTGGAGCCACCTCAGGCTTATCAACAACATTTGTGGGCTTATTTTCCTTAATTTGTGGCTCTTCAGCAGGCGGGTTATTGTCTGGCATCTTTCTCCCAATGACAGGGGAATTCTGAATTTTGGAGCCACCAGTTTGGAAAGGATTGATTGCATCGAGGTTATCAAAATCCAGAGTGTAAGAACCTTTTGCTGGGAGTGGAGCATCTTCCACAAAACTGCCTGACACTTTGTCCTCATCAACATTTAGAGACATGTTCACAAGTTGTTTTTCATCAGGTGTGGCAGCACATGAATCAGATTCCTCGAGTGCTGGGACCTTCACCACTGTGACCACACTGCTCTCTGTGGAGCTGATATTGGTGGAGACGTCAACCAGTGAGTTTTCCACAGATGCGCTGAATGGAAGTGTCTCGTCTAGTGCTGATTCCACTTTGGTAGGCTCCTCCAAGACAGTCTCGGGTTTTGTAGGTTCAGGCTCAGTTTTATGTGCAGGAAGGTTTTCAACAGCAGGCCTTGCAGGAGAGAACATCATCTTATCAGAACCCTGAAATGGATTGATACCGTCAAGGTTGTCAAAATCCAACTGATAGCCTCCTTTGCTTTGTATCGGCATGTCATCGTCAGGATAAGAAGACACTTCTGTGAAAAAAATTCAAGAAGAATTATAGTCATTTTTTAGCATTCACAGAGATTCAAAGGAAAGAACCTTTTAATGTTGGACAAATTACCTTGTTTGGGTTCATCAGACTGCTCAGAGGCATTTGGTGGCGCAGTACTGTAGAACAAAACAGATGTTATTACTTAAACTGATCAGTCAATTCACTGGAGGCATGTCGCAGTGGGAGAAATGTTACTTACTTTGTTTTATCCAAATTTAAGGTCTCCATTGCTTTTGTACACTCATCCACACTTGTCATCTTGACAGATTTGGTGGGTGATAGAATTCTCTTAGTCTGAGGGTCTCTTCTTGGAGTCTGAAAACAAACCTATACACAAGTGATTTGATCAGTTTAGCAATTGTTACCTGGATATACAATCATCTACATAAAGGGGGAAAAACTCATATTGAGCCCTTTCATCATATTAATGCAAGAGTTTGTCTACTTTGCAAATTTGTGCCAAAAACTTTTTGTAGCTCTGTCCACCAACACAATGGTTATTTGATTTGTTTGAAGTTGCCTAGAGCAATGCTGCAAATTCATTAGGGAGAGTCAAGCTTTACATCATGAAGAATCAAATATTTTAAAAGGCAGTCCAGTTACCAATCTCCCTGAATACCATTTCAGGTTAACAAGATTTAATAGCTGTAGAAAAGGCC
>JAJHUR010136384.1:0-84779 GCA_027495735.1 Lutjanus campechanus | reverse complement strand
TCTTTTTTTTTTTTTTTTTTTTTTTTTTTTTTTTTTTTTTTTTTTTTTTTTTTATCAACGTAACATTGCGCCCCATGCATCTATTATGTATGCGGATAACTGCACTAGTGGGAACATTTAAGTGTATAGTTAGTTAATGTGATTATCTGAAGCTTTCAGGCAACATGATCACCCCTAAAAATACGATATATATTTGTGAGAAATGAACGAGGAGGAGAAGGAGGAAAAAATGACGTGTGCACGGTTATTTATTTTTCTAAACAGTTATGATTTGTTATCCGTGTACCCGTTTACACGTGTAGATGTGGACACCCCTACTTACCATGTTATTCCAAGTTTTAAGACTTGAAAAGACAAAAAGGTGAATTAGCCACAAATTCCTCTACTTGATATATAGGCTTTTTCCATGTATCATTTTTGGACACTGCTGTGATTTGTCCTTTGCCTAAACAAAATAGACAGTGGGATAAATGAGCATTATTCTGGAGCATTCATGGGTGCAGCCAGCTATAACTAGCCCTAGATTATTCAATATAAAGCAATAAAGGTGGACCAACACAGCTCAGCAAACACCATATATACTTAATGACTATTGCAAACTACTAGAACATGCCAATACCAATTTCATGAACTCCACAGTTTTAAGCTGTACACTACATTTTTATAGAATTCAATTGTCAGTCATCATTACAGTGGAATTGAATGCTAATGCACACCTTCTGTTTCTTGTTGACAGGTGCGTAGGAGGAAAATCCATAAGCACACTGTCCTTTACTTGCAGTAAACCTTATTAAAAATACATTTCTGTCCTTAGACCCGCATCAACAGAGAAACAGAGTTCTCTCTTCTCTCAGTTATAATTACAGAAAAATGTGCCAAAAGTTGGGTGAGTGTCCCTATGGAATCGAGTAATCATGTTAAATGAGGTTTTGCTCTATTCAGTAGGCCCTGCGGTGGGTATCAGGCCGTGTCCTCTGACAGGTGACACCACTCTCTAGCCCTGACCTGATTTACCTTTAAGCTGCCTCTAAATCCTACTCTCATCTAAGCAAACAGCGGATACTCTGTGACTTGACCCCACCTTACATCACCTTACGTATCTGCTCAGGTTAAACTACAGTGGCTGAACTGACCGGCTTCATGGCAACTGTTTGAATGTCATGACAAACTCAGTTATCCAACCACCATCAATGTATAACTGATTCCATCATTCCTTTGAATTGGTCCCACAACACCAAGAAGGGTCAACAGCGTGCTCCAGCATCCCATTACAACCCCTTTGCAACATGGACAAAATTAAATATTAGAATATTTTTGACCAAATACCTTGATATTGATATGGCAACGATATCAATGTGTACGCACACACTCAATACAACTGTCCATAACAGCTTATATTCATCTGTAAAACTGACTACTGTCATCAGCTAGCAGCATTTCGATGGATAGCAACCAGCTAACAAGATGTCAAACTAACCAGCCTGTGGTATCACAACATGCTCTCAACCTAAGCTAAGTAGCATGCTAACAGAGCCATCAAATAAACCAAACAACAAACACCATTTTAATATCTTTATAGAAGTGATTTTAGTAAGTTGTGAATCAGAATGTTCTTTGCAAAGTCCAGCCTTTTCCACCTCAGTATCATTCACCAGGCACAGAAGCTTTGCTGTGATGATGTTGGTAACCTTGACACAGTTAAGCTTGCTGCACAATTGAGACGAACCAGACTGAACCACAGGCTGTCTGACAACATACGGCAGTTTGCTTTGGCCAAGGGCAACAGATTATGAATTTAAAAAAGGTATCTGATCTTAACAAATAGGAGGGCCAGCGATTTGTGAACAGTCCACTGATAAAACCACCACAAAATGTCTAGATTTGGTCCAACTTCTATCAACCAAGCACATAAAAACTGACATTAATGAATGAAAGGAATGAAAAAAGAGAGCTTGAGAGAAAAGTTCAAAACCTGCATACTTTCTCACCTCCACATCATCACCGCATAACGTGGGTGTGAATGTCAAATTGTCAGTTTTGGAAAGTTATTATCAGATAAATTCAGACATTTAAAAAAGGTGCGAGGAGAGGAGGTTTCTGAAGCTATCTGTCCATTTGACAAGTACTTCTGGCAGAGTATACTGGTGCCTTAACCTTTAAGACCACCAATGTGCACCATCAGCTCCCAAATTAAACCCCTTATGTACAAAAAATTTAAGCAGGTTATAGTAGATGAGAGGGTGCAATGCTGTACCTAATGTGGTAACCAGAAAAGGGGAGAAAAAAACATATCTCACTGAAAACAGAAGTTGTCATGCCTATCATCTTGCCCCACTTGCCCCAAATCAATTAGATTTGTTGGATTATTGCGTAAGAGATTAAGAAAAAGTGGGTTCTGATGTAACTCATTATTCTATAAAATAGACAAGGTCATTTTAGGTAAAAGTGAAGCTTTGAACTATAAAAAAAAAAAGCCTCTGGCAACTGGTGGACATGTGTAACAGAATGTATATTAAAAGCAGATAATCCACATTCAACAAGGTGCATGTGGGCGCAGTTTGACTGATTCTGTCCTGTCCACTAAAACAAAGCTGCATATTTGTCATATTTTCTGGTTTTGTGTCAAATTTCAAATACACTACATATTAGGGCTGTAAATCACATTTCATGACGACACAATATTATATCAATTCTTTTTGCTAGTATCACCAAGTCTGGCACAGCATGATTTTGATTCAATTTAATACAGGGGCCTGGGATCAATATATATCCATTTAACACATTCAGTTGCATTTATGTCAACTCACAAAAAGCTACTATATTATAATTTAACAATATTTACGACTGAACTCTTCCAGATATTTGTGACACAGACATGCCATGGGAATTTCAAAATAAAGGCATATCTTAAAGATGACGTTAGATCGATATTTCCATATTGCATCAATCATATTGTATTGCTGAACACTGAATCAATATTTATATCGATCCAGATCGATGTATTGTGAAACCCCTGCATATGTGTATAATGCTCAGTTTGTAGGGGCTATTACTGATAATGACATATCTGTCATCTCCTAAAAAAAAAAAAACATACCATGATGGCTGCAGCACTTTTGATCGCTTAAGCACCAACTTTAAACCAGACGGTATTCTCTCCTCCAGGATTGCGACAAACAGACTGTATTAAAAAAAAAATCTTGAACCAGCTGAAACTTTATTAGGCTAAATGACTGCCTTATGCTTATGCTTATGAGCATGCCTCTGGGTAAGTGAGACTTCTCACATCTTTGTCATGATTCTGTCCCCTTCTTCTTTCACCACCTGCAGTTTCATCCTCGTAACAACCTTGTAATCATCACACTTTCTGGCCTCGGCCATTCTCCCTCCGAGCTTACACCATGAATGGCAGAATGACCTTGCCTCTACTGCAAGGGCAGCAGTCATGCCGTCTCTTCTGTCAAAGCCTGAGAGCTCAGCACTACACCTGTTACCCTCAGTTCCACAGTATTACTCTCCTCACAAAAACACAACCCCCCTGTAAAGACACCCATTTCAAATAATGCCTAGAGGCACTTCAATAATCCCAAACCCTTTCCTTTGTAATGATGTTCATTTTAAAAGGAATTTAGGGAACTATACGTCTGGTAAAAGCAAAGGTTACACATTGTATACAAATCAAAAGGAAAAACCAAGGGAGAACTGATGCCATGGTGCTTTATGCTTCTTTCATTCATTTAAACTAGCCAACAGATTATTCTCGTATCTGTTATTGATAGCTTATGCTGTGGATAGACAGTCTGCACTCTGCCTGTGCCTGCATTAATTACAGTACTTTACACTGAAAATTGTGTTCCATAACTGCCCATCCAGCTGGTGTAGTGTCTCATCCACCTCCACACAGTCACAATCCTGTTCATGAGTAAAAGGAGAATCTCTTGCCAACAGATTGGATCACAGGGACAGATCAGGCAAGCTCCTTTCCTTCATATTTCAACTTGCAGGTCTAATTCAAAGATAAGTCAGTATGCAGGCATTTGGTACTACCTATGATAAAAACACATAAGATCAATAAAAGTCAGTAAATATGTCATCTGATCTTTTATCTACACTGAATTTTCTGGCTTTAACTGGATAGCATCTGTGTCTTGAACTACATAACTGAATACATGGTAAAATGACCATCTCTTAAACACTTTGGTTGTCGACATTCATGCAGAGCAAGTTAACAAATGTATGCAAAAGCTACCCCTAGGTCATTCATTTTCAGATTCAATAAAACTGGTCACTGCAGTGTCTACACTATAGCTTCAACATGGCCAACAGTGCAAGTGGAAAAAAAGAGGACAGATTTTCTTTATTTTCTCACCTCATCAAAAGAACAACTGAGGTGCTTTAAGCATGTTTCACATCTTTGTGATTAGCTGTGAGAGTTAAGGCCAAAACGCACTAAAAGCTCCAAATGACGCACGTCCATAGACGCAAAGGTCAAAAGGAAGGAAAAGGTCGCTATTTATATGCATCTTTTTATTTCTTTAGTATTATTATTGTTAATAATAGTTTATTTCTTTAATAAAATATTGTCCTCTGAAAAATCTTCACCTTTTTTCAGGTCCGTCTATATAATGACTAAACGGTTTGGCAGAAGGATCATTTACATCAGTTTCACTCAGTTTACATCAGTGAGGATGTTTTAGACCACAGCAGACAGCAAACTGAACACAGACACACACTGAGGAGATGAAGAGGGAGAGACAGCGTCTGGACAGTTCATTATAATTTACAATAATGCAGCATAGTGACAGATGTTTCACAGAGGAGGAGAGTGTCTTGTTACAGAGACAGACATTTTAGTCACAGAACTGTACAGTAACATCAGGATTTATCATCAAAAAAGTTTATATCAGTCGGCACTTCACACACGCTCCCCCTCCCTCCTCTCTGCTGTCTCTCTCTCCACCCGCACAGTTAAGATTAATCAGTGTGGAGTAATTAACTATTTAAAAGTAAGTAAGTTAAAAAATAATAATAATAATCACACACCACAGAAGTAATATATAATATAGTAAGTAACAGAAAAGTAATAATATAGTAAGTAACAGAAGTAATATTATGATATTATTCCATTTAAACCTCCCCAAACACAAACTGCAGCTGCAGAAAAAAGCTCTGGTCCTCATTTAATGCTCAAAAATCGAAACAAGTTCAGAGTGGGAGTGTCAAGGCAGTTTGATGTGTTCTGCCTTTTAGAACAAAGGGTGAACTTCAAAACGCGAGTGTCAGATGCCTTTAGTGCATTTTGGCCTGTAGAAGTCACTTGTCAGTCTTCGCCGTGGGCAAATCAGCAACTACTTTGATAGGTTGATTGATTGTTTAGGTAATTTTAAAGCAAAAATGCCAAAGATTTCTCTGATTGAAGTTTTTCAAATGTAAACATTTGTCTTCTAGGAAAGTCACCCAGAGGCCTTTGTATTTTGGGCTGTTGGTCAAAACAAGACTTTTGAATAGTTCAAGTAAAAAGGTGACTTTGGCTTTAAGAAATTGTTTTTCACTATTTTCTGACATTTTACTAAGCAAAGGATTGATCCATTGATTGAGAGAGTGGTTGACAGATTAATTGATAATGAAAATATTTAGTTGCATCCCTACTGTTTAACCAGGGCAACATCTGACAATAATTTCTGGAGGCAAGGTGCCACAAAACATATCAGCATCCTACTATGAAATATGACTCTCAGAATTGTAAGCCACATGTGATTTACAATACCGAAATAATGTGAGAGACTCTCCCATTCTCTTCCTAGATACTGAGCACTGTTCCAAAAATTACAACTGATATATTTTTTCTCATAGGAACTGCAGAGTAATTACCACATAAACACACCATCACTGTTTGCCTGAGAAAACTAGGTCCCAGAGAAATATGTGGTGTGGTAGAAAGTATATTTCTTCCTGACATTCACATATTTGGATGTGCCCAGTCATGGCTGACAGGATGTAACAGGAGTTTCTGTTGATGACACATGACGTTAGATGTTCCAAATGCGAGATACGTACCCTTGCTAATTAGAGAATTAAAGTTACATAATTGAACCAAAGTTTCTCTATCTTCTCCATTAGCCCTACTCTTGGCTCTTCTGCAGCTTTTTCATGATCAAGTTAATAGCAATCTGTAGCCAAGTCAAGAAAAATTTGTCAAATGTGTCGCTCCATCTGTCATTTTCTCTCATACTGGGAGTCTTCGGCTGCATATTTGCTTAAGATAGCAAGTGGTACAGAAACAAAAACCTCAGAGTTTTTACATACATCTCTTTAATACCTATTTAATCTGGTCAAAAGACATTTGGCCTCATGCAAGAACAGATGTGCTCTTAAGTGGTGTGCACAGGTGTTTTTAACAGAACTTGTCGCATTCACCAATTTTGTGAAAGAGTGATTCAGACCTGTTGTAAAGTCATGTGCAGTTAGTCTGCTAGTATCCAAACTGAAGTGTTTCACTAATGACTATATATTCCATTTGTTTGAATACATTTTGAGTTTGAAAAATAAATTACACTTCATAATTATGACAGCATTGTCCTGTTTGACTTTTTAATGCCATTTTCATGAATGAACACTCTCTGACATATGGGACAGGCAGCGTAGCCTTTTATGGTATTATTGAGGTGTTAATTATGCTAATTTACAAGTCTCACGCACATGCACTCAGGAACGCACAGGTGGATCTGATGTGGCATGTTCATATCAGCCCACAGTATGAACAAAAGTACGAATTTAAGATAAGAATATGAAAATGTTCTTGCATGATGCCAATTGTGTTCTAAACGTCACCTTCCTAAAATAATGGCCTAAGTCATTTTTTGACAAAAATGATTTTTTTTTTTTTTTTTGCCTAAATCATCTCCTAATGATGCTGGCCACCTCTGGTAAAATCGCCTAAATCCTCAGTTGAGGAGAACATGCAATTCCACCCCTGTTGTATAATGGCCTATGTCAAGAGTGTGACTTAGGCCGTATTATTTTGCCTAAGTCAAAAGACAATGTGACTTACCTGAAAAAATTACTTAGGCCATTATTTTAAGAGGGTGTCGATAAGATACTGTACAATAAGTCAATGCTAGGACACAGACAAGCAATTAAGATGACAGAAGAATTTAAGGCCACAGCGTAATGTGTGGGATGTTGATAGTAATCTTGATATGTTTATGCTACTCACAAACTGCATTATTTGCCGATATTCTGTTAAGAGTTGAGACCAAAGCATATGAACCACCACAAATTTTGTGAAGCAAATTGTTTCTATTAAACTCCCACCGCTGATCAAGTAATTTTATTTACTGGTAGGCAAAAAGAACAGGGGCTCAGCTCCCAAAAATATCTGCTTGTTTGCCAGCACCAACAATGGGCCCAGATTAAAACTCTTATTTCAATCTTTCATACAAAAAGCAAAGAGGGGTGTCACAATACTTTGAGTGACAGAATATCTCCTGGCAAATGGTGATAAATTAGCCAATATTATCGACAGACAATTCAGGCATGGTAAGCTGCCAGAGATGAATTAATATACTGGAAAAACGGTAATAGCCTATCTCTCAGTGACAACCTGGTCAGCCTCTTAGTAGTTGTTCTCAATCCTGGTCATTGAGTGCCACAGCCAGCCCTTCTGCTTTTCTTTCTAACAATCTAATCAGGGATTACCTGATTAACACCTCCGGTTCCAGATGGAAGCTATGTCCTTAAAGGTCTGATACGAGGACTGATCACTGCTGTACTGTATACACTTTAAGAATTGTCAACCTTCAATCCTCAGTCAACAGTTGCTTTGCTTAAATAAGTAATTTTGCCTGGTTGCAATTACCAATGTTGAAAGCAGAGAAAAGAACACCTTGAATGTTCTCAAGACCGCTAAAACAGCTCCTGAATTTTTGACAAGGTTTGTGGACTGTCAAGTGAAACATGTTCAGTTAGTGAATCACTACACATATTCAGTGGCTAACAAAATAATGGAATATGAGACATTGCACGTTACCTGTCATGCAGTCCAATGGGCATTGTCTCCCCTCTGTGTACAGGGTGCTCCATACCCTCGCCAAAACCACACCTCCAAAACAGAAACACAGTACTTTGTATGAACATTTGTATGAAGTCTTCCTTCCAAAAAAAACAAATACGACCAACCATAAATCACCTGTCAACTCCAGTACAAGTGACATGACTTTCATTTTCCTCAGAGCTCAGATGAAGGCCAATAGACCAAAACATTAGCATGTTTGTTGATATGGCCAGAATAATTGGTGAAATTGAGATTCGTCAACTGTGTCTTGAAGATCTCCGTGCTCTACCTTTTTAACATTGGGTATTCAACATTGGAAAGATATGGCTTTGGTTTCAACACCATCACAAACAAAATATCGGGAATGTGCATTATTCAAAGATCTAGGTGTAACTTTACATTACCAACCTTTTCCATACAAACAGTTATGCATTTAAGTTTTCTAAACCTTGTAATCTGTCCCAAAGAGAAGCAGAAAACAAAGTAATTATTGTGGCAGCTCACACATTGCATCTCACAAGTAACACTGCTTTATAGTTATGCACAGTTGTATATACGCAAATACACATCTCAATGCATATTTTTCTGCAACTGAGATAAACAATGAAACAGAAATTAACATTACAAATCTTAACTTTAAAAGCTAGTTTGAATAAGCCAAATAATGGTACCATAAATCAGTAAATATCAAAATAGGCTTTGGTAATAAACCATTTATGGCATATATCACCAAAGGCACTTCATCAATAACAATAAGAAAAGCATTCAATAAAATGTTCAATGTTTTCACTTAAATAATGAATACACCCTGGCTAATAAACATTCTATCATATCCCTGGATAAAGGACCATGCTACACAAGACACAACACAACAACAGAAAGAGCCTAGAGAGCCAAAATTAATAAAAAGGGACAGGTCAGCCCACCAGCATATCAGGGTTTTTGAGGGTGTCTATTACCTGCATACCCTAATAAATTAAGTGGTTAAATTCAAAGTAAGGCCTTTAAATGTATTTATTTTTTCTCTTGGCTTAGTCTAAACAGGATCAATAATTATTGATACTGACTGTAATGAAACATTTTATCTTGATACATTTTTCAGCTATTATCACCCAGCTCTGTCAAAACTTAGCTTTAAGGTTTATCCTATAGGCAAACACTTTGTGTGTTTGACAGACAAAGATTTTTCACTGTGGTCTTATGATTTGAAAGTGGGGTATTTCATAATAATGTAAACATATTTGCATTCATGTTCATTTTAGATGTAAACCGTCCTTCAGATGTTGCTGGCAAAACGTGTGGGCGTTTCTTGACCCCTGTTCCCTGCTGAAATGTGACAGTTGCATCATAGGTCTAACTTGTTGCTTTACAGAGGAACTAGGCTAATTAAAGCTAAAAATACCTGGCGTGTATGACAGGACAATCTCCCTCTTATTTTGACATTCAGCTAAGACGACGTGCAAAATAAAAGCTGCACAAGCATTGATGCTGATTATTTTAAACAATGGTGACTGACACAAACGTCAATTTGGATACAGTTTCCTTAGCTAATGGTTACGGCTTCGTTCTTGATGTTAAAGTAAACTGATGGAGTTGACAGAGTTGACAGTCTGCCTCTGCAAAGTGCTGCCTGCTGAGCTCTCTCTCACACTCACACAGAGTCGGAGAGGTTAGTCCCTTTAAAGCTAAGTGTGATACATGCGGGGAGAAACTAAGTCCACGATTAGGTAGCTAACTTGTTTGCTAGCAAAGGCTTTATGCTGTGATCGTTTAAAATGTCACTGTTGTTTAGCCGGACCACACAATGGTCTTGCCACAAAGAGACAATGCTGTTAGAACTGGGCTTTGCTAATTTTCTAGCCATGTTGCTTCAACACAGTCCCCAAATCTCCGGTGGAAACAGGCTAATGCTAACTAGCCAAGCTAACCCTTTAATGTTAACACTGGTTAGCCTAAAACAACGTTAGAACACGACAGTCGACTTAACGGCCGTAAAGTTGGTTACTGTTTACTTCGTCCGCTAGCTATATTAGCTTAACTAACGACAATGTAAACGACCGGGGTCTTAACACGAGTTAGTTGGGTTAGTTATTAGTTAGTCTGGTTGGTTGGTAGGTTTGCCTCCACCAACAAATGGCTGTAATAACTGTCAACCTGGTATTTATTCAGCTTAATACACTACATAATATATTTAAATCGCTATATGTATCTTAAATACACTCTGTAAACTTTTAAAAAGCAGGATCCATACCTTCAACACGGAGATAACGTTAACTAGCGTCCTTGTTTTCCTTCCAAGCCCTCAAATCCACTTATACCACTGGAGCCTCCTTCCTTGTTTTATCCAATCCAATCGTCGCTTACTAGCAGAGCTGGAGCATCCAAACTTTCCATTGGTCGAAGAGTATGGCAATCTTTTCTCATTGGCTCAAAACTTCCGTTACTAAATAAAGTGGTTTTGAAGAGGAGTCGTCTTTCTTTGAAGCGTTTGTTGTCTGACACAAAATTGACTGTATTTATTTGCTTTAAACTGATGAATTATTGTAATTTATTTAGAGTATGTCCTTGAAACCTCTAGCTGCAGTTGCTAGGGAAACTAATAGGCTCCTGTTGCAAGTGTGGACTTACAGGGACTGATAACTCATTTGAGAAATTACTGTAATAAGTACACACACAGTGTTGTTGATGCTTGTGGCATATGTTGATTTTTTCTTAAAACAGAAATATGAATTTATGGTTGAATGTTAAGTGTGAGGGAAGTGGGAAATTCTAGATGAGGTAATGAGAGGCTATCTTTGATCAAATGATTTGTTTTGCAGTAACAACTGAGATGGAGTGGATGTGGCTGCTGGCTATATATTACTAATATTCTACATTAAAAAATTAGGCGGGTGGTGCACAACTCACTAGTAGACACTGAAGATTGAATACCGAGCACTCACTGTAGTTTATAACAACAAAAGAAAGGCTGGAACAGACTTTTTGGGGCAGCATTAAAGAAGTCAAATTGGAGTCCTGTCAACTGCTGTCCCAGTCTTTCTTTCTTTCTTTTTTTTAATAAATAATCTACACTGCAATAATCACAGAAATATATTGCTATTATCACAAGTGCAGACACTGAAGTATTTAGTTTAAATCTGCATTACTGCCATGACTATAATAAAGTACAGTATTTTCAAAGCAGGTTCATTAATTATATGATCTCTTCTTCACCTTCTGAAGAATCAGGGATGATTGAATCCTTATAGGAATATAGATTACACTTCCAGGTCAAGGGTTATCTTTCAGATCTCTAAAAATAAAAATAAACTATATGTTTTAATTTAAAAAAAAAGTTAGTGTCTGAGCTGCCATTTAATTTTAAGTTGACTGAATTTGAAAAAACAAGTTGAGCTAATTTTGTAAAAATACATTTTGTAAAGAGTCATTTACAGTTAATGATATTAAACATGTTCAATACGTATAAGATGTTAGATTGAACCAACATCTTGCATTTGTCATCTGACACAAATGTCTGCATGGCTTTGCTTTAAAAATTATGAATTATTGTAATTTATTTGGAGTGTGTCCTTGAAATGCCTAGCTGCTGTTATCAGGAAAACTACAGGCTCTCAGTTGCAAGTATGAATAAATTCAATTCAATAGCCTTATTTGGCACAACATTCCACAGGTGTTGCTAATGCACTATTACAATAACAAACAATATAAAACAATAACAATTAATAATAGTGATAGTTCATCAAATAAAAGATAGTGAAATAGATAAATGACCAAAATATATAGTTAAAGTAAAATAAGTAATAGTGTTATCATTCATATTATTGGAAATTAGATGAATAAATGGAGACTGTCTTTGTTCAATCATCTGTTTGTACACTAATATTGCAGTCAACCTACATTACTAACAATCTATATTGCAATAATCATAGAAATGTGTTGTTTGCATAATAACTCTCTTTCACCTACTCTTCTATTATCACAAGTGCCAGTACTTAAGTTTTTATTTTTTTCTCTCAAATTCAAGTTCAAATTTGCATTATTGGCCATGATAAAGTACAGTATTGCCAAAGCAAGCAAAAACAAGCAAAATGTTGCACAAATCTGTGGGTTGCAGCACAACAAGCAAAGGCATAAGTCTAAACAGTGCAGGCAGTGCGGTTGCATTGGGGCCCGTAGAGGGCCGTAAAGAGATTGGGCCTTCAGACAATGTGTTGCTGTCCATGGTTCTGATAGATTTCTCCTTGACCTCTCTACTTTCCTGATATAATAGCCTAAATCAGTGGGTCTCAAATGGAGGTCCAGACCCCAGAGGGTTCTTGAGTGTGTTCCATGGGGTCCCAAGCGAATAGGGGGATTTTCACTGTGCTTCCATCCATAAGTAACACAATAACAAAATGTATAACTATTTGGTCATGGGTTTCATACGCCAGTGTTTCCTCTGTATTCATTTAGCAGTGGTGCACCACTACAGCAAGAAAGTGGCCGCCACTGCATTTGTGCATTGTAATTTAGCCTTAGTATTATCTATTACTAAATTAAGTGTGGAGCAGATGCTTTAGAAGTAATGATTATATAGTAATTAAAAAGATTTTTAACACTGGAACCTCAAGCCTAAGTAAGACCTGAACAGCAACAGATGAGAGACAAAACTAGAATTATTGCCCATAGCACCACAGCTATGTTAAAATGACAGAGGAAACACTTTATGTAATAAAACATCTAAAAACAAAAAATTTATTAGATGGGGGCCTGTGTCTAATTTGGGTCAGTGTAGGGGCCCTTGACATGAAAATATTTGAGAACCAGTGGCCTAACTCATTCGCTATAAAAAAAAACAAAAAAAAAAACAAAATATGCAATATAGGCCTTATAATGTGTGTGTGTGCTTTATAATTTGTAACTAGTGTGGACTAGGACCCATCATAACTATATGCCACTGACATAAAGTGTCATTTGATTCATTGTTCATAAAGACATTGCAGAAGGCAGCTTTAATGTCGCACGTAAAAGATGTGACTGTCAGTTTGTGTTCTCCACCTCACATTGGCACTATGTGTTTATAAACTCTATGTCTCAATACACTGATTACACTTAACCAGACATACAGAATCCTGAATGATGAATGTGTCACAAGACTATATAAAATTGCCAGTTCAAGGGCAGATTTCTTTTGCCCTGAGGTACAGTCACAGAAATGACATCATTGTTTTAGGGTATAGAAATAATGCACATTTGTTTTATAATGCCTGGTATTTCTCTTTAAATGTGGTTTAATGATGAAAATGCCCATTGAAACCCATTAAATTTTAGCATATTTTTGTTATTTATTTACAGGTTTACTTATTTATATAGATTAAAGATGGAACAAATATAGATCCAGAGTCAATGATGGCAAACACAATTCATTTTGGGTTTAGTTACCAACATTTGAACATGTTTGAGGATGATTAAACATTGATAGCCAAAGGAATGTGAGTGATTATTTTTGTAATTGGCATCCGATCAATGCTTGATAGCATTAATGCAACCACAGTCTCCAATAACAACATGACCAAAACAAAATAATTTATGTGTTCATTAAAATGCACCGAGGCTCTTTCAGTAATCACTCCTCTACCACCTCCACCTTTTTGTCCTCTTAAATAATCAGTTAAATTGCAAACTCATTATTAATCAACTGATGCATTGATCTGGAACAAAGAGAGCTTTGGATCAGATCAAATTCAAAATGTAATTTTGCAGAACTGTTGACTGTTCTACAGCTTCCATCATGTGTGAATGAACTGGACCTGCAGCTGGTAATTTATGTGCATGTTTTACCAACCAATTCTCACCTCAGGAGTTGCACTGGCAGTGCATCCAAGTGATATACAGTACCTTGTAATTGCATTTCAGAACAGTCATTTCTGTATCATTTCTTTTTTTTTTTAATCTACAGGGATTAAAAAGAAGAATAAAGCTTTGTAGTATTACCTGTATCCAAATGTTTTAGAGAAGCTATATGGTGTAGATATGAGAAGCTTTAATGTAACATGGAAGACTGGAGCCTGGCAGGGAAGGAGACAGTGTCTGAACTGTGATACAGATATACATGACCTGTGCAAGGTCTGAGAAAAAAGAATATATTCTTTATTACATTCTCAAGTATCTATAAACAGACAGGTGACAAATTAAAGGAAAAACAATATCAAGTGTCTTTGGAAGATGTGAGCTGCCAGACCAGCTTTAATGCTCCTTGGCACAGATTGTCTCTGGACTGGAGGAACAAACACTATTTTCCCAAACAATATTCCCTTATTTAGTGCTTCTGATGATAATGGCAGAGGGTGCTGTCTAACACATTGGTGCAAAAAATATCCCATAGAAATTTTGATATCTGATCATTGCGAAGTGCATACTATAAGATTTACATAATTTTCAGACTAAAACCATACTGAAACAGTGACCCCTGGTTCCCTGTAGGGAGGCATGTGCATTTGCTATGTTTCTTAAATCAATTATTCAGATTTTTCCTTTGATTTGTCACCCATCTGTATCTATATATCTGTCTGTATCTGACAAGCCTGTTCAATCCAGCTCTTTAATCTGGCCCCTTGATCTTTGTAAATATAAGTATAAATAAATAATTTATCTAAATGACAGAGAGGCTAATAAGCCCATTGATTGGTTATATTTGCTGTTAAGCACAGAGAATTATTGTTTTAAAAAGTTTTAAATCAGACTGTTTAAGTGCATTGTTTTACATATTTAAATTCCTAACTTTATGGGTCAGACACAGCACCTTTGGCACTTCACTTTTTTCACATCCGTCCCTTCTTAGCTGACTTATCCTTGACGTTTTGCCTGCTCTTAAAATACACTCCTCTCCCTTGTAATAGCCTACTCCCTACTCAACATCCCGTGTCACATGACAGCCCATCCCTAGTTTTTCCATTCTGTTGCCTGCTGTTCTTCAATGGGCCCAGTAGAGAGCAGTAATGTGCCGTCATCAGCACCAGCTGTCCTGATAGTGCAGTAGAAGAAGAAGAGCGGCTGTGCCCCGCCCTTTGACTCACCTCGCTAAGATGTATTTTTTGTGTTACTGGTTTGTTTATGACGCGGTCCAGTGGCTCCGCTAGCTTGACAGTTGACCAAGTGTTTGTTGTCGTTTAGACGCGCTTTTCTTTGTCTGCGCTCATGGAAGATACTGTGCCGTGAACGATACAGATTTAAAAGAGCGCAGAAAGCTACGTTAGCTTTAGGCGTTGGTCAGTGGTAGAACCAGATTACATTTGTTAGCCTAGCATTTGGCTAGCGTACTGTAACGTTATGACGTGACGTTGGACAGGAAAGTGGTTGTTTGACGACGTCTGGGCCAAGTCTGTTATTATATTATAAGATAAATCTCGTGAAGGCAGCACGTAGAGAGATAAGCGCATGTTTTTAACACTTCCACTCGCAGGTTAGGCTTTTAGATAGCTGCCTGTCGACTAACTTTGACGAGCTAACGAGCTAAATTCATGTTAGCATGGCGTCAGATACAAGTGACACCGAGGAATTCTATGATGCTCCTGAGGACGTTAATTTCACCCCATCTCCAAAAGTGTAAGGAAACACTTTTTAATAATATTACCTTACATCTGAATGACCAATGCACACGCCTTTCTGCTTGCTTTAACTCTTGTGCCACAAGTTATGCCCTAAGTATCCAGCGAACTTTGTAATGGCAGCTAACGTTAAATCAGCTCAAAGCTCATTTTCCTTATAGACAACGTTAACTGAGCTGCTTCAGTCTCGAAATGCAACTGATTGTCGTGTCCGTTTTGTGTGTAAATATGGAGATTTGTTGTCTAGTGTCATGCAGTAATCCAGTTCGCCAGCTGTTTGGTGTTTCACCAGCTGTTTGATGCAGGGAGAGTCCATCCCAACACACAAGCCACATGATGTTATTCCCAAGACCAAATAACAGTTTTTCAAATCAAATACATTTTGATAGTGCTATCTTTAATTGTGGGAGCTTGAAGTCAAGATAAACCAGGAAACACTTCTTTGTTTTCATAATAATGTCAGAAAATACTACCCTCTGCCTCTTGGATTTTGTAATGTATGTTTTACATTATGGCAAGTTACTGGTGGAGAATTTTCAGTAAATACAAATTGTGGAGGCCACCGTTTAAATATCCATCTAGTACATTAGTTGCTTGAAACCAAATTTCTGGACATTTTGTCAATGTCTGGTTGCTTAGAAATATAAGGTATAAAAATTTGACAGATTATGTCAAAGCATTTAATTTGAATTTCTATGCAAATGTTCTATGAATGCCAAAGTATATTTGTGATGTTTTTTTGATGTACTGGAACTTTCAGAACTGTTCTTTGTTTTTGTTGTAATAGTGATGTCAGATTAGATTAGAGTTCAGTTGGTTTCTTACCCTCAGATATACATAAACTATAGGTTATATAAACTTATTTTTGCTTATCTTATCAACATCTGTTTTGTATTGATCAGATTACATTTACTAAATAACTTTAACTATACCACTGGATCAAAGACCATCCTAATCTGTGTCCTGCTTTCACACAGAATTATTTGTTAGGGACCACATCCATAAAGGTTTATTTAATGTTGTTGGTTGTTGTGTTTTAGACGATGACTTTCAGTGCATTTTTGAACTGTATCGCTTTGTGTTTTTTTAGGTCACCTGCAAAGTTTGTCATTCCTTCGCCTAAGGTATGTTTGTCCAAACCCAGTCACTGTTGAAACAAGGCAGTATCTGCTTGGTTGCTATTAGAATGATTGTTCCACTGTGGTTTTAATGTTATTGAGGCTTGTAAGTGAAGTGGAGATAACTAATGCATAATGGTACACTTTCAAATCCTTTATTGAATCTATTTTGCTATTTTGTTACTAGTTATTTTTTGCCAGGTAGATTATGATTGTGGTTGTTATTTAGCTAAACAACTACCAATTTGTGTAGTACTTTGCTCTTGGCTAGTTAAAAAAGACAGAGCTCATCAGACTTGCAGCTTAATGTCTGACTAACAATAACTGAGCCCTTTAAAAGAGCACACTACTCTAACATGAAGTGTTTAACAATCTAGAGGTGATTGCAGTGTTTATAGTAGTTCTCCTTGAAGTTGCACCTCCCTTAAGTGGCTTCAAGGTAAGACATTAGTACCTTGTGTGAAAACATTAACACAGCCTGTTCAGTAATGGGTCGTTGACTGCAAATATTCAACCCTTTGCTATGATGCCGGCCTCCTCCTAATGTGGTTATCTGGTGCCTCCTTCCTGACAGCCAAGAAAATGTAAATGAAATGTAAATGAATCATCTGGCCTTGTTGCTCTGCCTGCCCATCCTTCCCACACAGACAGTTACAACTGAAATTTAAATTACGCTTCCTCATGAGAGTTTGCAAATAAAAGCTCTACTACAACACAATACTGAACTGGTAATGGAATGGAGCCTGGAGTGATCTTTGCTCAAAGACCAGCATTTGCTCTGTGCCTTAAATCAACAAAGTTTACTGAAAATATTGATTTTGGAGCAAAAGCAGATTGCATCATGGAACGAGTGGTCGACCGATAAGGCAGATAGTTATGGGTTTTTCAAAGGCTGATGCCCATGTCTAATATACCTTTATATAATGTTGATATCAAAACAAGGAAAAGTAATTTAGAAATACATTATTTCATGCACATTACAGTATAATATACATGGTTCTCTTGTCAGTAAGACGTTGTTTTAGATGGAATTTTTATTAATTAATGAAAAAGAAAAATACATATGGTTAGTCTATCCTGTAAATTTCAGAACATGACTGGTATTTAAGGGAGAGCAGGAATGGTATGTCAGAAGCAACATCTTTAACTGCAGTAGTCTATTCTATATCTTAGAACTTAATAAGCCAATGTTTAATGGTTTTAGATTACACGTATTGTCATTTAGAATGACAGGATAAACGTGTGTACATTTAGAGAAGACAATGGTAACTGAGGAAGTTTAAGCCAACATTTTCAGCAGGATGCTTAAAAGGTGTAATACAGGGCTGCAAACTAATTTTTTCACTGCCTTCCCAAAACTCACAAGGGGGAGCATTAACATTATTCCACAATAACTACACTGACAAGGCTGCCTGCAAATGTGTCTGCAGACACTTTTTCTTTATTGACCTTGTGACTGCAGGCATCAACGATGCCAATTACTTCGAAAATGCCAGACATTCAGGGCTATCACCACATGGAACAGTGTTTCATGCATGGACAAAATCAGCGTGAAGATCCTGGAATTTACTTTAAAGTCAGTCTTAGTTTTTACCCTCATGACAAGCACTCTGCATCAAATAAAAAAGGCCAATTAAAAGTTAGCTGGATGAAAATGTGTAAGAAGTGTGCTCAGCAATCATGTATGTCTTTATTTTGGAACCAGTGCTCTACAAATAGCTTTTCCAAAGCTGACATATGACTTGTAATTTCCTGCGTATATCTATTGTAGGTAAAAGAAATGTTTTTTTGTTTTCTGAGCAGCTTTCAAGGAAATCAGTAAATGCTGCACAAGATGTGAGCTGCGGAGTGGCAGCATCTGAGACTCAACAAGATGATTCCTTACTGGTATGGTTTTATTGTAACACACACCGTCCCATGCAAGATGACTTTGATCAAATTGGAAAGAGAAAAGATTCATCTATTTTACAGATTTATTAATGTATTGGGGGTTTCTCATATTCTCATATCTTTAAGGTGTAAGAAAAGTTAGTGTAGATCTCATAGATGTCAAACTGAGTCAACATATACAGTATGATGGTATGTTTTAGAAATGTAATATCCTGCAGGACATCCTTGCTGTACTGTCTAGGTTTTTGTGTGGGTATGTCTCTGGCTGTGACTGTTTTCTGTTAACTACTTTGGAAAGAAAGGAAGAAAGACAGAAAGAAAAGGTACATGTAGAGGCTGACTTATTTGTGTTGTAGTTGAGCTGGTATCATAGTTATTGTATTTTTAAATGAACTAACTGTTTTTTTCTCTTCCTCGTAGATCATTGATAGCATCATTGAGGAGAGTCAAAAGGGAAGTGTTGGTGACGTTGGTGAGGTGGCTGAGCAGTTAGACCAGCTACGTGTTGATGTAAGAGCAGAGCCGGAACCACAGGAAGATAATAATGTTCAGGAAGTTCCTGTGGAGTCAGCAGCAGCAGCTCTCGAACCTCAGCTCATTGAGAGTCCAGAGGAACAACAAGAAAGTGCTGCGACAAATGGAGCATGTTCTATACCTGTTCCCGGACCCACAGATGCCCCAGGGCCATCAGTCGGGTCACAAGAAGGTGTTCAGCCCCCGGACATCACCAGCACCGTAGGACAGAGTCAGCCTGATGGGGCTGTTGCTGTTGCAGGAGGGGAGCAGGAGCAGAGACCTGCAGATATATTAGACCAGGTCCCGCTCACAGACAGGCAGGCTGACTCGGACTCCTCTGGGCCCATGAAACCCCCACGACAATTCACAGTGGAACCAGATATCGTAGCCAGCACCAAGAAGCCTCCTCCCTCACGCCCACCCCCTCCCAGCGGAGGTCCTCCGCCGAGACCGCCTCCACCCTCTTGGCAGAGTTTACCTTCAAAGAAGTCTCAGGAGAATCTGAGGCTGAGTGGATTGGAAGGTAAAGAAAAACATGCACAGTTAATAGCACTGAAGTGTTGACATTGATTCAAACATCACTGGATCACTTCCTGTTTTAAAGCATTTTGACAAGTAGACCCATTAGAGCCATAGCTTTTTTTTTTTTATCCCTTTTAATAGACAACCATTATTTTATAGCTGTTCTGACAATGAACCAGTGGATTAGATGAGACTTAACTTTTTTGTCATTCTGCAGAGTCCAATTACAAAGCCAATGAAATGCAGTTGACCTCTAACCAAAAGTGCAAAAAAAAAAAAAAAAAAGATTTTATTTATAGACAGGTTCAGGTATAACCTAGTACTACAGCATAAATGATACTATATCTTACAGTTTGTACAATGTTATTGACAGTGGAGAACAGTGCATATATATACAGATTATTGCATTTGGGTATGTATGATATATGAAAAAAGTTCTACTTAGAGGTGAAGTGGGCGGAGTTGGAAAAGGATTATTATATAAACGGTTGAACAAACAGAATATGTACAGTTGGTTTATGAACAATACAAATAAGTATAAGATGGATCCATGCAAAGTACTGAGACAGTGTAGGAATGAGTTTGAAAATATTTAAAGAAAAATATGCTCAAGGCTACCAGTATGCACCATTTCCCACAAATATATTCATTAAACAATGGAAGAACAGCACACAGTGTTCCCCCCTCTGTATTAGAGGTTTTTCAGGGGTTCTGCAGGTCCTGTACTTTTTTGCCAGTATGGATGGCAAACAGGTCTTAAATTCCATTCATAATGGTCTTAAAAGTGTCAGTTTAATTAGTTGAAACATGCACAAAACCCTGCTGTAGCACCTTGGCAAAATGTCTTGATTAGATAACAACAATTGCAAACCTCTGCACACAGATGCAAAAAAAGACAGAATAGTGGACCAGTTTTTCAGATCAAGTCTTCTGTGATTATCCAGTGTCTGGAGTCTGTCCAGTCAGTGGCGATGCTCTGGAGCCCTCTGGCCTGGTGTCTCCCAGCAGCACAGTGAGGAGTCTAACCAAAGAGCTGCAGCATTCCTTGGATCTGGCCAGTGCAACCAGTGGGGACAAGGTGGTGACAGCACAGGTCAGTGAGGCTACAGACCTTATGTTCCTTTTGGTTTTCATCCAAGAGCTGCTCAAAAATTAAACTAAATATCATGTAGCAGTTTGCTTATCTATTCTATTGCACCATTTCTTGGCTATTTTTTGTTTTTTTAAGGAAAATGAGGATGAACAGGCCTTATCTCAGAGTGGAGGACAAACTCCAGGCCCTCAGCGTCCACGGTCCAACTCTGGTAGAGAACTGACAGATGAAGTAAGGGGCCTGTCTGTGTTTGTTTTTTGTTTTTTTTGCCTTTATTCAGCTTGAATCCAAGCCAAGACCTAACCTCTTACACATTCCTTAAACGTATACTGTCATGTTATCTTAAAACAGGAAATCCTGGCCAGTGTTATGATCAAGAATCTGGACACTGGGGAAGAGATCCCTCTAATCCAGGCAGAGGAGAAGCTTCCTGCTGGGATTAACCCCCTCACTCTGCACATCATGAGGAGGACCAAGGAGTACATCACGTAAGTAGAGTTTATGTATGAGAAACATCAGATATGTATCGCTGTTGACACTGTCCCCTATGTTAACTACTGTGTGTTTTTCATGCCTCGTTGCTAACATGCAACACCAGTTCAGATTCATACTATGAAAACAAATAATCTCCACAAAAAGGGGCTTCGAATTGGAATAATTTAATTTAATATTCACTGACCAGGTACTCAGGATTCAAAGTTTATTGTCATTGTGCAAACGCAGCGAAATTGCATTTGCGTCATCCTCAAATAGTGCTTTGTATTAAGATTCATACATATTTTCAAAGAATAAATACACTTGCATGAGAGATCTCAGCGATAAAGAAGTTACAGAAAATACTGCAATAAGCAATATAAAGTATGAAAATACATTAACCATAAAAACATAACAAAATACAAGTTAATACAAATAATCAGCAGCAAAATACAGTATATGGTGCAACGTAACAGAAGTGGAGTGATGGTCTATTGGAGGTGATAATGAAGTGTGGTTAATGTAAAAATATTGCACATTAAAGTGACTTGTGAATCAGACTTGAGGAGATGTAAGAGTTCAGCAGTTCCACAGCTTTGGTGACATGTGGTGCTTTGTCCAGTATTACAATATAGTGTATCAAGAAAAAAATCAAAGGTATAAAGAATGCACTGAATCAAGACAACTGACCATCAAATCAAACTTCCAGGAAAAAAACTTTTATCTTGCAATGGAATAGGCTTGTTGCTGTGGGCAAATTCTGGCAGTGTTCTTGTCTTTGAAGAGTTTGCATTTGGGTATTTTGAACATTTTCCCACTGTGAAAAGGTTTTTTTTGCCCAATCATGTAAAAACAAATGGTACATTTCCAGAGGAAGTTGATCTGTTTTTATTTTGTCCTCTCAGGAATGATGCAGCACAGTCAGATGATGATGACAAGTCTCAGGCTCCACTTGCAGACACAGATGGAGGAAAACTGAAACAGAGAACGTAAGGATAAGTGGCTTTCTGTAGCCTGTTGCTTTATTGATTTTCTTCCTGCTCTCACCACATGATCAAATACAGAATATAATCATTTGTTGTCCCTTTAATTTCTAATCAGAACCCAGTTTAAGAAATTCCTGGGCAAGTCTGTGAAGAAAGCCAAGCATCTTGCAGAGGAATATGGAGAGAAAGCAGTCAACAAAGTGAAAAGTGTGCGAGATGAAGGTAAAAAAAAACAAAACAGTAATTTGACACTTTAAATGAAACTGTATATGTTTTGATGTAGGAAAAGGGCCTAAATTGTTAATATACTACTTTAAACTCTATTTTATAGTACATTATGTTTGTTGTTCCTAAAATTACCTCAGAAACATCACAGGGTATTTTTCCTGATAGCATGGTACGTTTTCTTTGATAAGTGAAAGCACAACAGGATGCAGAGTACAGATAAGTGAAACAGGAGAATGGAATTTGTAAATGGATGTGGGCGCTGAGGTTGTTACAGGACATTCTGACTTCTCACATAAATAACCATAAACGTCAGGAATCAAGTAAGTGCATCAGGAGTCAAATAAATGCACTGCTGACTCATCAGAACCCACAAATCAACATCAACAAACTTTGTTAACGCTAATAATGCAGATCATTTCTTTTTACTCCTCACCTGTGTATCTGTATGTACCCTATGGAAGAGTTTTAGGGCCTAGCATAAGAAAAAAAATAATCAGAAGAGGAGTTTTTTTTAAATTGTACTTTAATTTTAAAGGATTAACTAATGTCAGGACATGCTTGTGAAATAGCTTTTGATTATCTCAGCTATGCGTTTTGTTTTGTGTGGGCTCAGTGTTCCATACAGATCAGGATGATCCATCATCGAGTGACGATGAGGGCATGCCTTACACCAGACCTGCCAAGTTCAAGGCAGCACACAGCTTCAAGGGTCCCTTTGACTTTGATCAGATTAAGGTTGTGCAAGACCTGAGTGGAGAGCACATGGTAAGAGGATGAACATTTTTGTTATTGACGTTTAAATCTACATATTATTTGAAGTTGGGTTGTATAATGTACTTATAGATGGTCAATGTATTGGCTTCAAAAGATGCGGTCGGTACACCCCTGTTTGGAGATGCAGAAGGAGTACTTGCATGGAAGCTTAGGCAATTTACTGCTGTGGACAGGGTCAGCAGCAAAATGTATTTTAGCTCCCCCCAAAAAGGTTAACCTAAAACAGTTTAAAGCGATATTCCACTGCTGAATAATAGTCCACTCAATATGTACTCACCCCTATGCCGATGTGAGGATGGGTGAAGATCTTCAGTTCACAAAACAATCCTGGAGTTTCAGCAGAAAACAGGGTTGCAGCTAATGGCAGTGAATGGAGACCACGGATAAAATGAAAACAAACAAACAAAACAAACACAAAATGAGGAAACCTCCATTATATAAGGCAAATATAACTCTCCCCAAACCAAGCAAACTCCATGAGCAAATTTTTTATTTATTTATTTATTTTTTACCTTGCAGAGCACAGGAGATTCTGGTTTACCACTTCCACGATCTGTTAGTCTGTTATTGTCTGACTCCAGTGCTTGAAATGGATAGTTTGGATCAACTAAAGTGGACCTTTTTTAAGTGGCTAAAATACATTTAGTTGCGACCTTGTCCAGCATCCTATTGTCTGCCTCTCCTAACCTGGGGTGTGCTGACCGCTATTTAGTTAAGGGTATACACAGATAATCGACAAGTACCTCATACAACCCAGCTTCACTGAATCCAAACTATCCCTTTAAGAGAACATGTGCACCAATGAATTCTTGTATTACAGCACGTCTGTCTTCTCCTCAGGGGGCCGTTTGGACGATGAAGTTCTCTCACTGCGGGAGGCTGCTGGCGACTGCAGGTCAAGATAATGTGGTTCGCATCTGGGTCTTAAAGACTGCCTTTGACTACTTCAATAACATGAGATTGAAGTACAACACAGAAGGTAACCTCATCAGCATCCAAGATGTTTTTCTAGTTGTGTGATGATAGATTACTTTAATTTTGGTCAACTTTGGCTGCAGTAAGATTCTTTTTGTTTCTGCTTCTCCAGGTAGAGTTTCACCTTCTCCTTCTCAGGAAAGTTTATGCTCCTCTAAATCTGACGATCCCGGGGTGAGTGAAATTAATGACACTGTTTGATTTGTGAGTCATCTGGTGTGTCCAGAAAATATTATAATAAGTGGATAGTTTTAAGCTATTTTAGTAGTAGTGTGAGTGCTGTATTTGTTATTGGAAACTGATATTGTATAACTGCCAAATATAAAGTACAAAACTCAGTTCTAAAATTGTTTTTCCCTGTTTTTGGTGGGTTAAAATAGAGGGGAAGAAAACAATACCTTCCTCCAACCCCCCACCCATCCCAAACTCTTAGAAAAAGACAAACACCTACAAAAAAACTGAATAAAACACAAACTCAAAAAGTAAATAAAATAAAAATACAATACAAGTATAAAAGTACAAGTACAGTACAAGTACAAAAGAGGGATATTCAAACTTCTCACTTTAGAGAGTGTATGCATTGAGAATCAGTTGGGGTCTAGAGCAGTAAGAGTTTTACATATAAGATATGAAGAACTTGGAAGATGAACCTCTTAAGAAATATTTCACTTTTTCTAACAACAGACAAGTCATTAAATCAGTTAGCCAGGATGTTGTAGAAGGTGGGTTTAGGCTTTTCCACTGCAACATAATACGTCTATGAGCTATGAATGAGGCTAAAGCAACATCAGAATCACAAGCTTAAAAATATCAAAACAAATAGGACTGGAGTAAATTATACTTAACATGGTAATCATTAAAGGTTGCAAATAATCCTCTAACTATAAATCTGCAAAACAAGCCAGGCCTCACTCTCACCACAAAATGAAGCTATATCTAGATTAGAGGAAACAAACAAGTTGTAATTACAAATGAGGCTGCACGGGATGGAAGCAGAGTTTGAAATGTTGCCTGAATTTTAGGAGAGTCCAACAGGGTTTGTAACATATTTAGAACAACAGGTTCCATGTTTTCCTAACAGATTGTCCTCTCATCGTAGGCAAGTTGTGTTCCAGATGACCCAGAGACAGAAGACAGGAATGCTCCTTTTCGTCAAGTCCCCTTCTGCAAGTATAAAGGTCACACGGCTGATCTGTTGGACTTGTCCTGGTCAAAGGTGATACTCTCTTTGTCCTTTTATCCTCTTTCCATGTTTTAAACTCTTTCAGCACTGGTTTTATCTCATTTTACGTTTTTCTTTTTTTTTTTTTGTCTATCTAGAACTTCTTCCTCCTCTCCTCCTCCATGGATAAAACAGTCAGATTATGGCACATATCCAGGAGAGAGTGTCTCTGCTGCTTTCAGCACATTGACTTCGTCACAGCCATCGCTTTTCATCCCAGAGTAAGCTGAGTCACCTTGTGTTACTTCTCTCAGCACAAATCACACGTCTATTCATTTTGTCCTGCAGATTGTATTTATAGTAATGCTTACTTCTTGTTTCTCAGGATGACAGATACTTTTTAAGTGGCTCTCTGGATGGAAAGCTACGGCTCTGGAACATTCCAGACAAGAAGGTGGCATTGTGGAACGAGGTGGATGGCCAAACACGCCTCATCACTGCAGCTAACTTCTGCCAAAATGGGAAGTATGCCGTCATCGGCACCTACGATGGCCGATGCATCTTCTATGACACAGAGGTACCCAGCTGAACTACCTTTGTCTGCTAATACATGGTTTCATGGTGTTGCGTTGTGTCCCTATTATCACATTTTGTATTGACTGTAAACAAATGTATTTTTCTGTTTGTTCATTCATTAGCGTTTGAAATACCACACTCAAATTCATGTGAGATCCACCAGAGGCAGAAACAAAGTTGGACGCAAAATCACTGGCATTGAGCCTCTACCTGGAGAGAATAAGGTAACTTCTGATCTCCACTACAGATACATCTACAGTATGTTTGATGTCCTTACAATTACAAGCCAGCCAGACTTGTTAAATACAAATTCCCTCTTTTTTTCCCTCACTGACAGATATTGGTGACCTCAAATGATTCCCGCATTCGCCTTTACGACTTGAGGGACTTGTCTTTATCCATGAAATACAAAGGTTATGTCAACAGCAGCAGCCAGATCAAAGCGAGCTTCAGGTGAGGACGATGGCTCCTTTTCATGTAGTTTTGACTTGAGCATTTTCAAGTAACATTAGTCACATCTGAGAAACGAATTCCTCTCCATGAACCACAGCTGAGAGTAGAGATGAACCAATCAATTGGCTGGTGACTGGAATTAAACAGTTCTCAACTGACTTTATGAATAGCTCAGATAATACACATCAACAACATCAATAAAACTGAAAAATAAATATCTAGTAGATTCTCTGTCTCTCTCTCTCGCTCTCTCTCTGCCGTGACTGCAAGTCTACATCACATTTTTTCAAGCTAATGATTAATCACAAATATATTAACTGCTGTTATTTAATAAGGACAGGCCGAGAAAAGCAGCGAGTTTGAACATGAGTGTTTTTTTTTTTATTGTATCTGTTTAAATTGTGCCTCATGAATTGATTTTTCACATAACTAATGTCCTGCCAGAGTTGTTTAAATGAAACCTAAACTATCACAGTAACATCACAGCTATATTCAGCAGTACTGGTCACAGCTACAGACATTCATTAAGAGGAGCGATAGACTCCAGGGAATAAAAGCGGAAGAAATAAAGCAGAGGGCAAGAAATTGTGACAGGAGGAGAGAAGGGGGGGGAGAAAGGTTGGGAAAAGAAAAAGCCAGAGAGGCAAAAGAGAACAAGGTCTGGCAGTAACCTGAAGCACTTTTGAAGAAAATATTTATTTAATATCAGTGTTTTGTTATGTGAATACAATTTAATTTTCCATTTACCAAAAAGTTACAAAAATGTTTGTGTATGCTGTGAAGTAAAAAAAGCAGGTCAGAATTGATGAATTCAGAATGAATTGGCCAAGTAAATTGCAATCGGTGCATCTCTGGTTGAAAGTTCGTTGCCTCTAAATTCTGCTTGTCATAGTTTGTCTTTTGTCAAGGCTTTTTAAAATATTGACCTTTTATTGTAGAAACTGCAGAGTCACCATTAATCATCCAGTCTATTTTTATGCTGCACTGCACCTTGAACGTTAAAACTAACTTACCGTGGGATTATCTTCATACAGTCATGACTACTCCTTCATAGTCAGCGGTTCAGAGGATAAGTATGTGTACATCTGGAGCACTTACCACGACCTGAGCAAATTCACATCTGTACGACGGGACCGCAATGACTTCTGGGAAGGGATTAAAGGTAGTTGTGTTAAATGACAAACATATTTGTAATATAAACTACCTGTCTAATTAATTTGTTACCTGTTGATTGAAGTGACACTAAAGCTTTATTTATCTTTCAGCACACAATGCAGTGGTCACCTCAGCGATTTTTGCACCCCACCCCGGCCTTATTGTTCCACAAGAAACTGGAGCAGAGAAACCAGAAGCAGAGTGTAAGAGCTTGGACTCCACAGACTCTGAAACGATACCCTCAGGTGTGTTTGTTAAAATTAACTCATGACAGATTTCACTAGATCAATGCCATCATTTCAGTGCTATAAAACAGCTTTGTCGTTTTGCAGGAGCCCTGAAGACAGATCACACAGAGGTTCTACTCTCTGCTGACTTCACTGGAGCCATCAAGGTTTTCATCAATGTAAAAAAGTACTGAGCACTTGAGAGTTTGTCAGCTTCTCACGTTCAAGCCTGTCTGTCGGAGATCAGTCCTAAAGATGATGAACAGCCCGTCAGTTGGCCATCTAACATCACCCAACTACCCACTGGCTCACACTCTGAGACAAAGAGCCGTCTGTAGCTTTTTTTTGGGAGAACAGGGACCCTTAAATGGAGGACGAGGGAATGGGTGGACGAACTGTACAAAACAGACAAGGTGTGATTCCCTGTCACATTTCTATTTTTTATCTTTAATACCAAGCAACTGTGAACGGTTTGGCATCAAGAAAAAAAAAGAAGCCGAAAATGCCAAGTGTGTGTGGTTTGAGCAGAGATCTGTTCAGAAATGTATGTGCAAATTTACAGCTGTGTGGTCGAGATGAGTACAGCTAGAAGCTATTTGTAACAGTACAGGCACCTTACTAGTTTCTTTCTGCTCCCACATTTCAGAAAAATTAAGTTAACTCCTAAGACACTGTCCTAATGTCTGTCACAAATTTTAATGTGTCATGTGTAAAGAGGTGTAACCATTTGTCTTGAAAGAAAAGGTGGTTTTAAATGTTATTTACAAATTATTTGTGCCTACAGAATCTAGATTGCTTTTCTAAATTCTCAAGCTTTCACCTACAATATATCAAACATTTCAGCGGATGACAGTAAATCCACAGTGCAGGAGATCTGGTTACGGTTACTAATGACTAGGGCTGGGTATCTTTAATTTTTTTTTTTCCAGAAACAATACTGGCTCTTAAGTACTTTTGATAAATTGTTTTGTTCAATGAAAGCACATTTCATTCTATAAAATAGTACTGTAAATTTAGTGTGTAACATTGCATACTTACTGCTTTTGTAAACAGAACCAAATGATGCTCTATTAATTTCCTCAATAAAAATCCCCACAAAACTTGAAATAATGTTTGTTGATACCAGTTTTTAACCTTGAAAAAATAAATCAATGCCATAGATTCTACCCAATCATGTTCACACACACACGCATGCACACATTCATCACCAGCAGTGATTTATTTAGTGTCAGAACTTTGCAGCAGATTTCTGGTTATCATTTTAAAAACAAAAATATATATAATTAGTTACAGTGTTCAAACTTCATCATACAAAAAGAGGTGATGCTGAATCTTGCAAGGATAGTGTAAGCTGGGACCAAGATAGCAGGCATGTCAGTCTGTTTGAAGAGCGCTGCAAGAGTGCAGTGGTACCCCTTTTCCACAAACATGAATAGGTTCCATCCCGGTTCCCACACCTATTATTGAACCATTCTGAGCATTCTGACCAAAAATAAATAGGTTCATAATCTTAAAGTTGGCTGGAACCAAAAAAATAAGAGGTTTTCCTTGACCTGAAGTGGGTGTGTCATACTCTAGAGGTTGTTGTGCATTGTGCAGCTGCTGCCATTGATGATGCATCTGTGATTACAATGATTCCGCTCAAAACTTGTGGAAACATGGACTGGTATACTAGCTTGTAGGGCAGCCCCCTGAAAGTCAAAGATTTGAATGGTTATCCAAAGACCCCTCAGTCGGCTGAGATTCTTCAACTTGAGCAGTTGTCTTTTTTTCATCAGGCTTACATGAATGCACAGGGACAATATTTCAATGAGGACTTATAAATATAGAGAACATAAATATTTTTTTTATTAGCTGGCACATTTAATTTTTAAAAATCCATGTGACAACATGGGCTGGTGGTTAATTGACGAGTGAAGGAGAAACAAAGGTCAGCTTTCAACTCTTGTTTTTCAGCTGCGTGGATTGTACAGAGAGCAATGCGAACAGCTTGGCAGGCTGTTAACTTTTCAAACCAAGTTGCTAACTGATCACAAAACTAACTGTGATGGAAGCAGAGAAGAGTGATAGAAAGGGAGAGCAGGTAACACGCTGCAGTGGCTGACAACTATCAGCAGCCACAAGAGACGGTCTGAGGTGCGCCTGGGTTTTTATACCTTAACTATTGGTAAGGTAAGTACACTTTTACTTTCTCTGACTGTCCGGAAATCTGATGTTTTCACATCACAGATGACAAAGAAAGGTGTTAAAAGACGAGGTAAAACACTCATGTAGGTTGATAAAGGGGGTTAAATGTGCACTGAACTGAAAAATCTTCATATTGAACAACCAAATCCTATTCAACTGACAAAATTCTGAGTGAGTCAGGTACAGCCCTAGTAGACAGCACTGAGGTTCCACGAATCTTGAAAGGAACTGGTTGAAGAACCAGAGCTTATTTGGAGGAAAAGGGGTAAATGTGACCTGTGGACACCAGCAGGCTAATAGATGCCAAGGTCCAGAGTTGAGAGTCAGTGTTTGCTCTTCTTTGACTTCTTGTGGCAGCGATGTGGCGACCTCGACTTGGACTTCCCTGCCTTCCGTTCTGGAGATGGTGATCGGGACCGTCTGGATCGTTTGGGAGACCTTGTCCTTTTGGAAGAGGCAGAACATATAGTAATAGACTGACTCTGAGAATATAATAAGGATGAATGCACTAGTACACGCACACACACACAAAAAACATCTCATGGTACTTGCTTTAAGGGAGAGATGCTCCTTGATTTTCGGGTCTGGTCATCAGGATCTCTGCTCCGTCGTCGTCTTCTGTCTGAGTCTTCACTTCTTTTCCTCCTTTCTTTGTCCCTTCTGTCATCCTTTGACTTGTCTTTTGACTTTAACGGCTCATTCTTTTCTTCATCTTTTTCAAACTCCTGTAGTAGACAGAGTAAAACATCCCAATAAGGTCAGATGTCTTTTCCTGTTAAGATGCAAACATCACATGAGCTCGGCTTGTAACTCACAGACCCTCACACTCACATCCAATAGCCTGCAGGTTCTCCACAAGGGGGAGCTGTTTAGTCAAAGTCAGACCAGCTCAACACCTGCTAAACTGTTCCACTCTCAGTAATTGAAAAGTATCCACATTGACACGAACAGGCCAAAAAAGTAATATTTACTGTGTCAAAAAGCCTCCTAATTCAGTCCTTATCAACACCTGTAGTTGTTCCTTTGGATGAAGTTTTCCAAACTAACGAGGAAAGAACTGATAACACTTGGGGCAGTGTAAACTTAGTTCTTACTTTAGTGTTTAACTTGTGAAGTACAAACATGACGCACAAACAGCAGTGAGATGAAACTGAAGCTAGACTTTTTCACCATGTAGATGCAGCAGACTGGACTAAATCTGCAGATCTGAAACTGGTAGCCCTGTGACTGTGTGTTCCACATTGGCTGTCTGGTTTTGAGTGCTGGCTTTGCTTTCAGTAACAGTGTTTGCTTGTGCAAAATGACTAATTTTCATAACCTAATTTTAATGCACTAATAAAAAGCACTTTTGTTAATTTGAGATTTGGTTTGAGATTAAAGAAATATTTCTATTACACATAGGTGACGGTTGCATTTTTGCCTTAGAGGCCCCATCACTGCAGAATAAATAATAACTGCTGTGATAATCAGGGACCTCAATTATAAAAATGTTCTTAGATTTATACTTCAGTGTAATCTTAAAGCTATAATATGTGACATTTCAGATATCAAAATGTCTAAAAACAGGAGACCTATGTTATATATTTTGTTGAGGTGTGTATTATGTTTCCAACAATGTTGGTTGGTTGCTATAACTTCTTTGAAAACACGGCACATGTCAGAAAGTGAAGAAAGTTGGTGAACGTGACTAAAAGTGACAGGAATCAAACTTAAATACATTACCACATCCAAGTACATGATTTCTGTTGAGTCACATCAGATAAATTTCTGCAGTGGTGGTTGTTTACTAATGAGGAAAACAACTACCCTGATCTCATGAAAGTACATCTTTTGTTGTTGTTTTAATGTATGAGAGACCCCTAGTGGCAGAACTTACATGTTGCATGTTTAAGATCCTTCGCAATGTGCTTCCATTTGATTTATAAAAGGTACTGAGCATTAAAAAAACGTTGCTTGCACAGATTCTAAGATGCCAATTTATAACGTGCCCTTTATGTACCCATGATACATTTCAAATGAACTTTTAGTTGACAGTACTTGTTTTTGATTTTGCAATCAGTGATTTAAGCTTATACAATGCAGCAGTAATGAGGGTTTAGAGAGGAATAGCCAGGGACTGAGAGAGGAAATCAAACTGCCTGGAAGATGAGATGACAGTGATTGTAGAAAAGACCGAAGCAGGCAACACATATATGCTGGACGGCAAATTGGGCTTACGAACAAAGCCAAATATGTAGCTTTGGAGTGTGTCACAATTACCTCCTCACTCCTTTAATAAATAATTATTATCACATCATCTATAAAGCCGATGCAAAGTTCACCTCAGGCTTGGGCACATAAGCATCCCAAACTTCAAACAGACATAACTAGCAGGAAAATCCCTCAGATCAAGTCTAGACTTTAATTTAACATAAGATAAATTACAGTAAGCTTTTATAAATAATTACTTTTTTCCTTGTAATTCATACTTGAGTCGGTGAGTCTGTTTTATAAATGAGGCTCCAGGACACCTCCTATTTATCTAAAGGGTAAATTCAACATACAATTGTAACTAAAAGCCACACGGAAATAAAACAGTGCAAAAATCTACCTTCTGTAACAGTTTGTTCCTGTAGTGCTCCACTTGTTGTTGGATGCTCATTCCAGACTTCCTCTGTCTCTTGCCAGATTCCAACTCATCTTGAATCTTCATAATCTTAACCTGTGTCAGATAAATTCAATCAATTCTGCATATTTATTATCTATAATTTTGACACATTTTTGATTGAAGATGCTACCATAAGGAGGCAGCTTCCTATAGGGTCAAATGTAAATTTAAGGGAATTAGAATTATGCTAGTGCAGCTATTCTTCTAACTGATCTATTCAACAGTTAGAATTAATTTTAAAAAATGCAAGAGAGCTACTTTTCCTTGTCAAATTAAGTTTCTTCAGCAGGATACTGAGGTGGACATGAAGTGTGACTTTTTAAAGTGAACCACAGTAAATAACACAGGAAGACATCTACATTGTTTTTAAGTAATCAAACCATTTTTAAAAAAGAAACGCACTCACCTCCAGCTCTCTCAACCTTTTTCTTTTGCTCTCAGACTTTTGAAATGTCTGGATGTCCACGCTGTCATATTTGGGCAAACTGCAGGAGTCATCACTGCTGTCACTCTCTGAGTCCTCGTCGCCATCCTGTGAGTTGACACTGTCACCAGGAGGGAAAGGAAAACAAATAATCTTAAAAAACCATTTGACTGTTTATGTATCTTGTGTATGCATTGATAACAACTACAGAGTTCTTACTTTACATTCACTTCATCTTCACTGTCTCGCTCCACCACCATGTCCCACTTTGACTCAGTCTTGGCTTAGAAAGAAAGGAAAAAGGATGAGCAGGTTAACAGTGGGAGCGCTGATTGAACAGAGCAACATGATTGTAGTTAAATGAAACAATACTGTGTACGTACAAAACTAACTAAAATAAAATTTTAAAAAATGCAGTAAATGTCTTTAATTTCATTCTTTTTCCAATTTGGTGAAATTTGTCGAAATTAAAACTAAATGAAACTAGCAACCCCACTCTAAATGAACTGAGCTGAAAACAAAAATTAAAAATGAAATAAAAATAAAAACTACTGACAAATACATAACTTTGACAGAGAGTGCGTTTTGACCTTTGTTACCTTGAGAAAATGTCCCAGTATCAGCTGTCTTCTCCCACTTAGACAAAGGTACTCCAGAGAGAGGAACATTGCTGTCATCCACTAAGAAATGTAAGAGACAGCTTGGTCAGGACAAGGACAAGTCTCCAAGTGAAGAGCACATGATTAGGAACTGGAAAAGATGTGGTTTTGGATACATGTGGTGAACTCACAGGGCATCCCATCAATGTCATCGATGGTGACTCCTAAGGGAACACCATCGATGTCATCACCAGGGACTCCATCCAGAGGGTCCCAGCTCATGGGGCAGCCGTCGAGGTCGTCCACAGGAGTTCCGTCCAAAGGCAACCCGTCTATAGTTGTGCTGTCCATTGGCGCACCGTCAAGATCAGAGGACACTTCCTATGAGGAGACAGAAAAGCAAATGTAAGTTTGGATCTTCTTCATTTTAAATATTTAGAAAATATTCAGCTCACCTCTGCCGTCTCTGTCTGCTCCTCCACCACTTTGGTGAAGCCCAGAAAGATGTTCTGAAGGTGGATTAGATAAGGCTCAGGGTATATGGCCCAGTCTTCCCAAGCTCTAAAACAACTCATGACCTTTTGCTGTGAAGATGGAAGATGAAAATGTTTTTTTTGTTGTTGTTGCTCTATTTTTGGTAAATGTGTGTGATGCAAATGAAAGACTTGATTACCTTAAACTGTTCAGCCTGTAGCCTGGCTTGTATATTTTTGTGTGCTGCGTTGAGGTCTTCAAATATCTGCGTTAGCTTTGTTTCAAAACTGAAAAGACAAGAGACGGACTATCAGATGGAGAAGAAATAAATTAGGATAAAAGTGTTAAAGCTAAAACTAAGTTAAGGGGAAATTAAAGGAAGGTCTCGTACTATTTACGATAATATGATGCACCGGCTACTTTGGCACATGAGTTGTGCAAGATGTCGGACACAAGGTACAATCTGGCAATCTGTGGGAATGAGAACAAAAAAAAAGAAAAAAAGAAGAAGATGCGAGTGAAATCAGCATTCAGTCCTGTGGATGGTTTTAAATATATAATAAATACATCGATAATTATATAATTAAATGCTTAATAAATATATAATTATAATGCCTACAAATCTTAATACATAAATAATTATGTAATTTAATGCTTATTTGTCATAAATAAATTAATGAGACATTGCATATGTTAGATTTATTAGTGTATTTATGTATTTATTTATGTAATAATGAACAAATGTAAATTAATAAATAAACATAAGTAAAATTTATATATTTTGTGTCTCATTTAATTATTGGATTTATTTATTTATGTTGAGAATTTAGCTTTGGATTGCATATTAATTCATTTATTTAAACATTAAATTATACAATTATTTGTGTATTTCAATATTTTGTTTTGTGCAACTTTATTTATATAAAGACTAATACTCATATAAAGAATTATATAAACTAGCCTTCTTCTGAAGCGGCGTTTGAAGGAGGGAGAAAGATTCAGTGATGTGTCCCACGACTTCCTCTGCTGCGTCCGCTCGCTCCAAACAGAACAGCATAGTGTTGGCGATATCTTCTCTGCTTGGACTGAGCTCTTTAAGTAATGTTTCCAGCCTCTGTCTGTGCCTGAATGATATTTACAGAGGAATAACAAGAGGTCTACATCCAATTCAACTAAAGTTACAAAGATAAATGTCATTATACCTGCTAAACATACTTACTCAGCTCTAAGCTGCCCTTTCTTAACCTCCTCCTCAGGGGGAGCATCCTCCTCCACCTCTGCCCCATCCTCACCTCTCTCAGAGTAGTTGTTTAGGACAGGGGGTCTCCATACAGACCCCCCCCGAAACATACGGAAATCTGCGGTCCTCCACTCTGTCGGGGACTCTCCCTGTGGTAAGTACAGTATAAGGACCAGGCACATGGGAACTCACATACACACACACCATGAGCTCCCAAACTTTTTCAGCTCGAGACCCAAAAGGGAAATTTGACGGGACCCAAATTTACAAAAATACATCGTGAATTGCCATAAAATCTACATTTAATAAAAACAAACCATAAATTTAAAATGTATATGAAATATTCATTGCAGCAATGATGACATCTGCTGCGTGTAATGTTAATGTTATGTTCCAAAATACGAATGTTACTTTTTATTAGTGTTTATCATGCTGCTGTTCAGAACATGGAGGTTTATGTTGGTAGCCTGATTGTCATTTTTGTGCTGGTTTGTGGTTTTAACCATTTCAGAGTTGGGCTGATGGTGCTGAGAGTTTCTTTCTGCTTCTCATTCTGCACTCTCTGTCTCACACCATTACACTCATCAACCAGAGGGAGCTAGAAATAAATACCTGCCTCTAATACAGCCCTGCTTCAAATAAAGCCCTGTTACTTTCTGCAGTTAGGGTAAATAAAGGCCTCAGTCACCATTTGAGAAAATATGGTGTGCCTTTTACTCTGTCAATTGGTGACCCAGTGAAAACATAATCCATTTTGGGTCACGGCCCTAAGTTTGGGAAACTCTGAGATACACTGGGGTTCCATTTTCATGGAGTAAAAGCATCTATCAGTTTTTAGTTCTTCCAGATAAACTCCTGTCAGTTGGAGCTTTGTCTTTGCAGTAAAAACATACCTGGAGGATGGAAAACAGTTTCCAGCGATAGTACACATGATCTTGGCTTTTGTTGTCAAAAAGGAACCTGAGACAAAAATAATAAGCAATTTGAGCACATTTAAGATGTACCCTCCGAGGTCATTTACTGTACAAGACCAACACAAGACGGCAACACTCACCTGTAATCTGGATTGTTTTTCTCCTTGTTCATTATTACAGCTTCAAACACATGACCTTCACGCACCACAAACTCTATCATCCTGTGAATGAGGAATAATAGATTCCTGTGGGGACAGAAGACTGCATCAGAGCAGGGTTTGTGTCAAAACTCTCAAAGCACACTCGTCTCTCTTTCAGTCAGCTAGTGGCCCATGCAAACTGCAGGCTGACCGCTAACAGTGTCATTCCATTCACTGTTTAAAACATAATAAGGTGACAGCCCATGGGACATTACACTGTATAAAACTGCATTGTCACTGTGTGACAGACACAGAGTCAGCATATTTTAATAGTCCTGGGTTACTGTGTCCATGAAAGGAGTAAAAGAAATCACACAAATCACAATATCTATTCATGAACACTGACTTAAGTTTTATGGACTGAAAGCCACAATCCAAAGTTTATGTTTAACCATTTTGTACTAAACAGATTGATTTCAGCTATAAAATTCATACTTGGATGGTTTTAAGTTATAAGGGCCCCAAATTTAGTAAATTTGACGTAATAGTCTCAAAATGTATACTTTGAGACAATAAAATCTATTCAACATAATAAGTCAGCATCAGGATGACATAATTCCCACAGGGAGCCACATACTGTAGAGTCATAACTGTGGACTGGGGTTTCAGGCCTGAACAGTTCAGTATGTTCATGCATGTGTTGCTGATTTTGTGTCAGATCTACCACTGCAGTTAACACTCATATCTCTCACTACTCTAACCTGAAGCAGTACCTAGTTTTGATTTATGGCACTAGCATGAATCTACTTCTGGCACTGTCTGACTTATGTTAATGTTAACTCTATCTGCCTTCTAGCTGTATCCGTCTGCAGTGTCTCAGCCAACCCATTGGAAACCCAGGGCTCAAAGATGCGCTAATAAATCAGTGGCTCTAACAGTAATTTACAAAGTCTATTGCTATTCATGTTTCACAATGACACACATTAATATTATGATGGGAACAACATGAATTATCTGAGGTATTTGAGCAAACCAGAATGAGAAAATACAAGTGTCTAGAAAGAATACAAATTACATTCACTGTATGTAAATCTGAGGCCATGGGAACATTTGACATCTGCAATGAGAGCCCTCAGTCCTGAGTTGCAGATGTCAAAGATCCCATGTACACTGGGTATTAAAATGCATTCTGTATCCGGACATGTTATCAGGATAAGGTAAACCGCATGTTAATGCATTAAAGTGTAAATGCATTGTGATGGAAATGTGATCAGATCTGCCTGACCACATCTGGAGGTAGTCTGTCTCATTTTTTTTTTTTTTTTATCTTAGGGAGGTGTAAATGCAATCTGTGCATACTGGCATCCATACACAACATAACATTAATCTGGTTAGGTGCCATAAAATATGTCGAGAGAGTGAGCAAGCAAGAAGGCTGAAAAAGACATGCCTCTAACCACTGATTACACATTTATTCTGTGACATGAAGGCGCCAAAAGATGTGTTGTTCAATGACAGCAAGAGCCATGGGTTTTAGTGGGCTGACCAGGGTGAGTGCAGTTATTCCTATCAAATCGTACTTGAATGGTTGATGTTTATGGGACACTTTCTGAGTCAACAATCATGTGGGATGCCACAGAGCAGTATCCTGGGTCCTCTATTTTTTATTATATATAAATGGATGAAAAGCAGCCGCCTCATGCAATCTTTCTTTTTTTTCATAAGTGTTTGAGTCTGTTTTAATGAAAATTTTAAGTTAATAGCTTGCAGATTAAAGACTATCCCTCCACTTAGGAAAAACTGAGGCCATTCTTTTTGGTTCAAAAATAAGATTAGCAAGGTCACCAGATGTCAAGATCAGAGTTGGACAGTTCCATACAACTGCTGAAGACAGTGTAAACTATATAGGTTGCGTTTGCTATATATGTTAACGTTGATTGTACTGTCTTCACTTGCAGTCTTGTTGTTTGTGTGTTGTCTTTTCATGTGTTAAATGTAATACTAGAGGGCCATGATGGAAATAAGTCTTCTGGCTTTATTGTGTTTTTATCCTCTGTGATTTTTAATATATTTACTGTTGGTTTGTCATAAACAGCATTTCAGCAAGTTTCTAAAGTTTCCCCAGAACTCAACAACCCACAAAATGCTATGAATTTTAAATGGAGTCTGGGGCAGATTTGCAGCCACTTCCAATAACTCTCATGTAGGTTTTGCTCTGGAGGACAGAGATCTGATCTCAATGAAGACAACAAGAACGTATTAACAATGCAAAGGGGAGATCTGATCGTTTATTATCTGAATAACATATCCAGATACAGATTCTATTGTAATACCAGGTGTAAATCGGGTGAAAATGAACACTTTACACTAACGATGGCAAATGTTGCAACACTCCGAAGAGTTTTGGGTTGTTTACCATGTCGTACATGTCAAATGCATTAAGAGCTCTTAGGACTGGAACCTCCTGCCTAAAATAATCAGCATGGACACAAGAACAGTGCACCACAGCCTCTGTCCTATTACACTTGTATTATAACAGCTGGTCAGTCGTAGTATGAAGAGTGTGTGTACCTTTCGGTTGGGATAACCACTTTGACTACGGCTTCGGACAGAGTCTGTTTGTGAAGTCAAACCAAATAGTGAAAATATTAAAAAGTGAGCACTTGTACAGATGAAACACTGCAGGATACATACAGCATAGAAAACCATGATAGCATTCATAGTCAGTGAAATGGGGGGAGGGTGACTGCTTTAGTGCTCCAACTAATTATTCTAAAAATGCTAAACCATCTATACTACAAGCTAAACTAATTTATCTCAGATTTAAGAGCTTATATTAACATAATTATAAAGTTTAAATTAACATGGTGTATACACAGTCAAACTGTGCATTGCCATATTCTTCATCTTCCAATATGGCACTACACACACAAGGTGTTCAATTAAAAGAATGAACAAACATGCAACACAATAATAACATGATTCACAACGTTTTAGAATGATTAATGACATATTACAGTTTTGCTTCTTAGACGCAGATTTATTCTGAATCAGTCGTGGGACCAGCTGCTCTTTGAAATTACTGTATTTCAAAGGGATAGTTCATATTATTTGGAGTGAAGATGTATGAGGTGCTTATCGATAGACAGTGTATTACCTATGGTAGATACTGGTCGATATGCACGGAAGCTAAGCAATCTCTCTCTCTCAACAAGACTCTACAGGCCAAAATAAGTGATTTTACCTCACAGAACACGGGAGTTTCTTGTCTACCACTGCTTTGATCTGTTAGTTTGGTAGGTTAAGGTTAGTTCAGATTCACTGAAGTCACACAATAACACAAACAAACGAACAGACCAAGGCAACAGTAGACTAGAAACTCCCATGCTCTGCTAGATAAAATTACTGATTTTGCCACTGGAGCCTGGTTCAATGAGAGAGAGAGAGAGCGACCGATATTTGGCTTATACAAGAGTGGTTTCTCATTGGAAAAGGCTGTCTGGTGGAAAGGTAAAGCAGTGAAAATATTTTAAATATAGCATACACTTCAACTGATATTGACTTTTTAGATGAGCCTTAGTTAAGTGGCTAAAATACCTTTTGTTGCTGATCATGTCCACAACAGTTAACAGTTTAACTTTTGTGCCGTTACTTCTCTCTGCGTCTCCCAATGGAAGGTGTTTTGACCACCTTGTACTGTAGTTAAGACACTGACTATTGATTAGTACCTCATTCAATCCTATTTCAAATAATCTGAAATATCCCTTTAATTTAACATAAAGGTCAAATGGTCAATGTGTGGATTTTTCTAAAAAGTTTAAGAAAGAGTGGAGCACTACATCTTATACAAGTATACCAGATAACCTTCTCTAAAGGCTCAGCATCCCTTAATTTTCACATTTTTGTACAGACTGTAATTCCTCCTCCAATAGACGAACACAAACATCCCAATGCACTTAACACTCATTACACCTAAATATCAAACTCTACATTACAGAGACATAATGGTCATGCAGACACCCCAGAGAGCAGATCATTTTACCTTGTCAAGGTCCCCTTTGGACATGCCCAGTGGCTTGGTGAAGTCATTGCGGAAGCGATCCCTTGGCTGAGCATTGAAAGGCAGACCAGATGGGGGTGGTGGTGTGGCCCTCACCCCCACCGGGGTGTAGAGAGGCTGAGGGGGAATGCGAGCTGGTTTACCCCATCCCAGTTTCATTTCAAACCCCATAATCACTTTACCTACAATACAAACATCACAGCCAGTGTCAGTAAGCATACAATAAGAGTAATGGGGGGAATGCAGCCTGTAAATCAAACCTCTAAACTGTACCATCAAGTGCAGCCAAGGCTCTCTCTGCATCTTTCCGTGTCATAAAAGCCACAAAGGCTCTGTTGGACGTCCTGCAGCGCTCCTCGTCTGTTCGGGGCCACATGATCTTCACGCTGGCTAGGGGGCCATACTTCCCAAACTCTTTGCAGAGCATCTCCTCGTTCATCTGAAAAATGATGCAAAAAAGAGTGAGAAATGTACATCCATGCTGTGGTGAGCCAAACACAGTTAGTGTGCTCCCTTACCTTTGGGCTAATGCAGCTAATGTAGAGGTTAGTGGTGGTTGGCACTGTGAGGTCATCATATAATGCTGTAAGGAAAAGCAGGATTGAGGTTAGCATGATCTAGAGATTAACCATTTTCAACTAATAAAACAAATTATTTGAAGTCTTACTTGATCGTCCTGATAATGGTATGTCCAGATCTCCATATCCTCCTCCCCCTCCTCCTCCTGCTGCTCCACCAGGGTCATTTTTCTTCCTTTTATGTCTTTCTTCACGCTCTTCTTGTATTCTGCATTTTTCAAAACATAAAAATAGGCTTACGTCTGCCACCAACATATCAACAAATTGAGATGAAACATGCACATTTGCAGAAAGACTTACAGCTTAAGTTCTTCTTTGAAGAGTTCGAGATTACTCTTCTTTTTTTCTTCTGTCTTTCTTTTAAATGTCTGTTAATCAAACAGGCAACCATTACGGTTATTGTTACAGTTAACTAAATGTAGAGATGAGCAACATTAAAAGTTCTCCTCCACTCAAAAATGTGTTGCTCTTGTTCCTACAATTGAGTGTCACTGTGCAGAATGGTGTATATGCAGAGTTTGACACTAGAAGTCTGTTTTTGCATTCAGCTGCTGAAAGGGGAAAGTTTCTACGTGTTCATTGAAATGAGTGGGCCTTCAAGTATAATTTGTGGTCCAAATTGCACTTATACAAATGTGATGTAGAAACTTGAAGCCACCAGTCAAAACAAACTTTACAGTGAAATAGAGGACATTTTCTGTTCAGCAGGAAAATTTTAGAAATGAACAAAAATTGCATATTCATATATTCAGGATTTTTTAATGAGGTAGAACAAGTAGATGACACTTTAAGGATTTTAATGTGAAAATTACACTTTTCTTATGGAAAAAATATCAGACACACATTATTGTTCAAAGCAGTCTGAAAGGGATCTTTAAACATAAGTGTAAATAGTATGTTTGCAATGATATGGCCATTACACAAACATCAGAGTACTAACTTACAGTCTTCTTGCTTTCAGCAGATGATACTGGTGAGACATGCTGGGACACAGGGACTAACTTCGTAGCAGGTCGATACAGTTTACTTTTCTTGACCTCTGCTGCTTCCTCCTCTGCAAAAAAAAGGCAACCACTTAACACTGACTGACTATCCAACAATGCATTAGGTAATAGTAATTAAAGTCTATAAAAACAGGACGAGGGTGTTTTCTCAACACTGTTCTTTTGTTGATCAGCAGGATATCTGAACAGCTTCCTGTAGAATAAAGTACACACACTGGCCGTGGTTTCAAGAACAACAGATATGATTTTCTTTTTTTAGTGTCAGTCTTGCTGCAGTTAAAATTTAAATTAAAGGGATGTATTTTTGTGCAACAGTACGGTGAGTTGAGAACTCCTCATTATTTGACTTTATTTCTTGAATTATACTGATAATGGACTGCTGAGTACGGGCTCACGGAGTGGATGAATTTTATTAAACCATTCAAGAGATATGGGCCCTGAAGAATTAAAGATGGTGAACTATTTCACTGCTGAGTCAGCCTGACATTCTTTAACAATTATTTTCAGTTCTCTTAAGGTGTCCATGTAATTCTGTTTAACATTATGGGAACAGATAACTCATGATTCATCTTTTGTCCACACATGCCATGCAGAAAAAGAGGAACAGAATTGCAACGTACGTGGCTGCGTCCTATCATAAAACTAGATTGAAAGTCATTAAGTCCTGGCTGCTGACCTTTAGTTGCGTTTACAATGCCCCCACGGACAAAAGTTTTCACTCCACTTTTCTCGCTGGTCTCAAATGACGCCAAGAATTCTTCAAAAACCTCTGCTGCTTTTTCTTCCTCCTGGAAAGTAACACACATATTTTATGCCTTTTCTTAGTTCACTGTTGATCAAATTCAAAATTTTAAGATTGGCAATTACGAATATGCATTTATTTCACACATTTCCAAAATAAGAATCATGTATGCCATTTTATTAATACAAAAAACACTAAATAATATCATGTTACAACAACCTTAACCTTACCTTTTTCTTGCGATCCTCTTTGTCTTTCTTTGTGAGCGTTTTGATTGGAGTGACAGGTTTTCCCTTTCTGTCTGCCATACTCAAACTGCAAATAAATAAATAAATAAAAATGGAAAGGTTACTTTTTGCTGCTTTTTAAAGGTATGTTATTATGCTATAAACAACCCAAATTATGTTTTTTTTATAGCATTCTTCAGAGGGGTGACAAATTAAAAGGAGAACACAACAAAGTTTCATGTTTTAAAATGTGAGGCTTGTCTGTAAGTAGATGTGACACCCTACATAACTTTGCTGAGCCACTACCCAACTTATTTCGTTTCTTTATCTAAAAAGCAAACTAATCAGTCAGGTGACAATTTATTATGAAAGTAATGCAATTTCAAGCAGTTTCAAGCACTTTATCCAAAATACAAGCACTTTTCAAGCCTCGAAAAACTTTCCAGCACCTGTACTAAACCTGTATAATCTAATGACTGGAATAACAAAATATTTTTTCTCATTTTGGGAATTTCCCATTATCGGTTGATAATTCATCTGTCCTGATATTTATCGTGCATCCTTTATGTGGCATGTACAAACTGTACATCACTCTCAGAGTCAGTGGGGAACAATTGATAGTAAGACACCTCCCTGGTCCTCTGGGGAGCAGGGTAGGGCCCACAGCAGACATGCACTGTTTTCTGTTGAGTCACTTTACTTATTATGTGTCATTTATGGAATCCAGTCTTTGGTCAAATAACACATACAGGCGATGTGACAGGTAAGCAAACAGCAGGCATTTGCAAAACTGAAACTTTGCACATTTGAACAACATAGAGCAAAATCTATCTAGTTTTATTCATACCTCAGACACAACATATGTTCAGATGAGATGGAAACTTAATACTCTTTTAATAAGTTAGCTACAACCAAGCAGATATACCTCATTGCATAATGTGGCTGTTACACCTTAGAAAACCATTCAGTCAACCTCCTAGATGTCCTGTGCTGCAGAGGTAGATAATGTTTATTAGTTGACTTGTTTGTAGCACAAACGGAGTTTAAAGGGCCTGCTGGATAATCTGCTGTCATTCCACTGTGCTAACGTTAGCTAGCATGAATGTTTAGCTTAGCCTGGACTCAAGTGAGGTGGTAAACTAACCCAGCGTTAACATTTATATGTTAAATACAGCTGATATTTCTCCGTCCACCGTCACCCAATTACCCACAGATGAAAAGACCCCTTTCTTATCGCTAACATCTGCTAACTCTGCTAGCTAACATAACAGTCTCATATTTGCTTCTGCAAAAACACCGGACTGACCGCACAGAGGAGGAGACTATTAACCCACACTGCATGCACATAGCTAAAACTGTAACTTACAAAATGAGTCATGCTATTGCTTCACCATTTTCGTTCCGACGACAATGATTTCTATCACAACAACAAGCTAAGAAGAGGAGAGATGTGAGGAGGAGAGACTGGAGCTGTGGAGTGAGGGGGGGGGACGCTGCTCCGCTCCGCACGAAAATAAATAATGAGCCTGTCACTATACTGCTGCTCACGTATTCATGAAGGACTTTAGAGATAAAGTAAAATTCATAATTTGCGCTTATTGCTCTTATTGCTACAGTTAATAAAGCCATAAAATCATTTTAAAATTAATATTTTGTGTCACAGTACATGACTTTTCTTTTGGTAAGAAACGTGGGTTATTATCACCTATCGTGCCCCCCCCAAAAAAGTCACACATTGTGACACAAAATATTCATTTTAAAATGATTTTATGGCTTTATTTCGCAATAGTGACCTGTTCACTATACATTATCCTGCTTGTTAAATGTTAAATACCAGAAAAAAATAATAATTTTACAAACATTTTATTCTAAAAATTATTTTTACTGATTTAACCATTATTGTTCCTCCAGACTCTATGACCAGAACTGGATAGCAACTGTCTGTTCTTCATGGCAACGGTCTGTTATACAGAAATAACAGACCTTAGTGTTATGATTGACCAATCAGAATTGAATATTTAACAAAGTCATAATTCACTATAACGACCTGCTCACTGTACATTATCCCTTGCTGGTAGGAGGGTTTTCTGAAATGTAACACCCTACATTCAACACGACCTTTTCTGAAGTTGTCGGTATAAACAAGTCTTGTAGTTGAGTGAAACACCTACCAATGTGTCTGGTCCTTTCACCCTTAACATCAATAAAAGCATAAGTGACTTTACCTGTTATGCACCTTCTTCAAATTACCCTCATCATCAATCATTTGACAGAAACAGTCTGGTGAATACATTAGACCATACATCAGCCAAGACACATCTGATTTCATTATTTGTTTGCATAGGCCTGTATGTGTCATGATACGCATTCATTCATTTCAACCGAATCTGTAGTTTGTGCACAATTAATAAATAAATTACATTTAAAAAACAAATATACTTACAAATATATGGAGCATTTTGCCTAAGAAATTAAATTAAATGGTTTGACACAGTCTGCTATATTTATTGGCTATAATTTAATTATTGGAATAATAAAAAATAATACATATTTCCTATTATTGGCCCCAATATTTATCATGCATTCCTATATACTAGATATACAAAGTGTAGATGACAATATATTTTTGTGACATTCTTTTTTTTTTGTTTGTTTGTTTCCATGAAATACAGTTCATAAAATATATTGTTGCCATTCACAATTGATGATATTAAAGCTATGATGCATGATAAGATAAGATAAGACAAGAAAAGATAAACTGGGACTTTATTTATCCTGAGGGGAAAAGACTTTCTTCACAGCAGCCATTTTGACCTGAAATAGTCTGGTGAACACAGGTGTTGTCAGTAAAACTAATTAAGGTTCTGCTCAGGTCAAATAGAGTCAAGGTTCTGCTATTGTGCATCTTGGCTCACTTGAAAGTCTCTGCTAAACTAAATGAAATGGGACCATAATTAGTTTCATTGGTGCTTATCATTCTATTTCATACCAATATATGGGGTGCATGAAAAGAGTCTATTGTTATGCAGAAGTTGCAATACAAAGTAGGAGATATAATATATAATATAAAAATATGAATATAAAGAGTGCAAATATAAAATATCAATAAAGGAGCACAAGTATCAAAAGACATCCAAATGTACAGTGCCAAAAATATGAACAAGTTAACCTGAAGGTGGCTTCCTGTGATTTTCATATGAGAAGTGGCATATACAGTAGTTTTGTATGTATAATATCAAATCTCAAGTTCTGATAAGTGTATGGTTAATTCAAAATGTTCATTGATTGTCCTTGAGATGGCATTATTGCACATTATAGGTGAGTTAAGTTTTAATAAATGTACTTTATTTGGTAATTAAGTAATTGAAAACTGTTAAACTGTCCATGTTGCCTTGAAGCAATGCCATGCTGTTATGGATCTGACATTTTTAGTATTGTGTATTTAAGTTAAGATACTGTTCTACCAATACAAGTCATTATGTAAAATACATTATAACTATTTTATTTTATTTTATCTCTTCAGCAGCAGCTTTTAACACAAATGATCAAACACTGAAATGTGACTCACTATCTTGGTTTAAAGAGGGGTATGATAGACACCTTTTCACACATTTATTCCTATAGGATGTTTCATAATGGTACAGTGTTGTTTGAATGTAACATCCACACATACAAACTTATGGAAAAAGTCCTGTAGGAGAGGAAACATTTTCCATTTAAGATGGCATAAAAAAAATTAAGTGGTGGGACAACTGAATATATAACTAAAAAATTACTTTTTCATCCCTTGGCATGACGGTATGAGGTGTTGCTTTAAGGTAAAACACTGTAGAGTTTACCTTAAAACTATTTCTTGAAAATGTCTCAATATCATGTTTACTTGGTCTGTTTTATAACAAAAAAAACAAAAAACAAAAAACAAAACATGATTACTTTTTTTTTTTTTTCACTAAATGGCATCATAATGCACACAGTAGAGGGATATGGGTGCTACAGACCTACTTGAAAAACCCGACTGTCTGATGCATTATGTTATGCTAAGGATATGGATGACACTCAGCACTGTTTAAATATTTATATTGTTTCTTATATAGTGATTAAGCATAATTTGTCAATAACCATCCTCTGCCCTGCAGGCATGAGGAGCCACATTGAAGGAAATCTGCATGTTGGATCATGAAGGGCCCCTGCCTCCTGCCTGCGACAGGGGCCCTGTTGGGAGTTTGGTATAAGCAGGTGGAGGAAGGGTAAAAAGCCTAAAATGGCCACCATACCCTGCTCACCATCATCACCATCACCATCATCAGCAGCAGCACCACCTCAGTAGAAGCCCATCCCCTAGCGTCCGTCCCGGGTATGTACGCCGTATGCGCATGGGCGGAGAAACTGCCGCTGTGCGCTGCTGTTATTATTGTAAGAGTAATTTCTTTTTTACGAAAATGGCGTCTAGTCAGGGAGGTGTGGGAGCTGTCACGGCTCTACAAAGCCATCACTACCCCAGCGGACCTCACTGGAGCCCGGGCATCAGCCAGTACCAGCAGCACCAGCAGCAGCACCACACGGCCCGCAGCCTGGACCGGGCTCTGGAGGATGCCGTGTGCTCCGGCATACTGAACCTGAGCGGGAGGAAGCTGAGGGAGTACCCGGGGCTGAGCTACGACCTGACCGATACAACACAAGCAGGTGGGTCGCTGCTGAGCGTGGAGCGTGGACGGACTGTAGGAAGGAAACCACGAGATGTGTCTCGTGGAAAAATGCGCTCTCGGATTTATGCGTAAAAGCGCAGCGTGGTTGCATTGTGTTGGATTTTTGTCTGATTTTCTGGATAGGGGCGCATTAACGTGTAGGTGACCACATTTAAAGGGGTATACCGTCCACTGAGCTGCCTTCTATACATCCTGGTTGTAATTACTGTCCACTCTGGCTCATATATCACACCACGTTACTGCACAGGGGGCTCGGCTGCTGTTGTGTGGTTGTTTTGGTCGACGCTTTCAGTGCAGCCCCCCCTGAGACACATGAATGAGACGGCAGGCAGGCGCACCCAGTAAGTCAGGCGCTGTGCGGTGGTCTGCACGCCGAGCTGCGGTCGATTTGGCACCGGGCTGCTGCTGCTGCTGCTGCTGGAGCAGAATATGAATGAACCGAGAGGAGGCCAGTAGTAAATTCTTGCTCACTGAATATCATTTGTGGTGCTGAGCATGTGATACACGTACATGCTTCTTCTTCTCTTTTTTTGATTTTCGGCACATGCAGACAAAAGATGCAGTGTAGTTGCAGCCTCACCCCCCTGGCTGCCTGCCTGGGTGTATATATGCCCATATAGCCTACAATAATCTGTCAGACAGGACGAAGACTCTGATCTGCTTTTGGTTTCATGTATGTGCTGAGACCCATTTATTTGGGTGATTCTCTGAATCGGGTCTCCTTAATGTCCAGACTTTCTTTAAAGATTTTCAATTAAAGGAAAGCTCAAAATGCATTATAAAGCCACCAGTTAATAGAACCAGGCGTCTGCATTATAATGCTAAACAAAATAAAGCATTTTTAATTTGAATTTAATTGAAAATGTAAAAAAAAATGTTTTCTAAGTATTAGGGATGCACCCAAATCTGAATATATCATTTTGGAGACAAATGTATTGGAAACAGATATTTCATTTATCCAGATATTGCACATTATTATTCAGCTCAGTGATTTCCTCTGCATGGTTAAAAAAAGGTTGTGTCTACCTAAATCAGTCACTGCTTTAATGCACCTTTGCTGTAGTGGTTCTATTCCCAATGCAAAACCAAATCTTTCAATTTATAAAACAGTTTTTTCAGTTTCTGAGAGAAAAGCAGATGGAAAGTGCAGTATGAGGATGTAGAAATATTAATTATATGCCCAATATTAAATAATTTGATGCATTGTAGGCACAACAGTTGCATTGCCAATGAGTATAAGGTCAGAAAATAAAACATATGCCCAATTTAATGTCACCTTTGTTGTAAACCACACCCACGCACACACACCCCTGGTCTTCTATCCGAATACAGATCATTTTCTTGGTTGGACAGATACAGATACAATATATTGACTTATGTCTGTGCACATCTACTAAGTATAGACAACTAGCATATTCACATATCCTTACTGACCATCATCACATTTTCACTGAATAATAAACAGATGAAAATTGCAACCAATACCAAAATTTTGTTGAACTGGGTGCACAATTTACAGGATAATCAGAAAAAATGTGAAAGCCTAATGGAATATGAATGTTAATGCATATTTCTGATACAATATGAAGTCAAATGTTAATGAAGTCAAATGTTAAATGATAAAGTTCTCATGACCTGCTTTGGCAGTCAGTGGTGAGTATTTCAGACTCAGATTCAAAGCAATAACGGAAATTTGTCTTTCAACGGTGTGTGGCACACATAATAAAATACATTACATTTAAAAAATCAAATGAACATAAAAGTACAACACATTATGTGTAATAAAATTTAAATGCTATGTGCTAACAGGAGAAGGAGTTGAAGTTAAGTTAAAGAGTTGACCTGCAGCAGTGAAAACAAAATATTAAATCCTAAATCTAAAGAGCTGTGTGCCAGCTCTGCTTAATGAGTCCCTCAGTTCCTCCTTGGTTGCTTCAATGGTAGAGGGGATTTTAAAATGAAAGATCTATTTTGAAAAAGCGATCTTAAACAAGGGACGTCTCATTATTGGGATACTACAAGAATTTACTTGGCATAACTTTTAAAATCATGTCCACACAGCAGCACAGCAGGTCAGGCAAGTTGTCTGTGATGGGGCTGAACTCAAAATGGACTTTTAGTGTGAAAGAAATGGTTGATAATGATTGAAATTTCATGCCTGAGGTGGGAGAAGGTTTAAGTACTCCACAATCAGATGTAGCGATCAGAAATACAATTATTTGATGTAGTTTTCTGAAAAAAATGGTGTGACCTATCTCAGAGAATCACCTGTTCACTCTTTCTAATTAATAATGTGTTCATATAGTGAAATCAGTCAGTGGGTCAGTATTAGAGTCACGTTTTCTGGCTGTTATATCAGGGTCAGGTCATACATACTCATTTGTATTAGACATGGTGCTTTAGGAAGGACCTCGTCATGGACTATACAACTGATAAGATTTTGTCACAAGGAACTCTGTGTAGGAGAATATTTGTGGCTGTGAGTTAGTATGGAAAGACACGAATGAATAATAGTGTAATTGAATTATTATTAGTCATTCTCAGTCACTATCATGGAAATGATGCTGGATCTCAGAGTGATAGTTTCCTCCTCTGACATACCATATGGCGTGTTACTCCATCACGTGCAGCTCACGGCAAGTAGAGCCCTTGTTGGAGAGCTCTTACCCCAAGGGAGTTCAATTTTCTGCTCCAAGATTTTGGTATCTCCTCATACCCAGACAATCTTTTTTTTTTCTTTTCTTTTTTTCAAAATGCTAACTGACTTGAAAACTGGACTGAAAAGTAAAGTGTAAATATATGCAGAGGACTGAAATATTTTCATTATAGACACTAATTAATTTGGCTCCAGCTTCTGGAGACAGATCATGGAGAGATAACAGGTTCAGTAAACATTAAAGGCATATTATGCAGGTTTTTCCTTTAAAACAGTGCGTAGACTCATATAAAAATAATACCTTGAAATCATCACTTATGACCCACTAGAGGAGTGTGGTTGTCTGTATCTGCACAGACCATGCCCTGTGGCTGCATTTTCTTATTTTCTCATATTTTGCTGTGCTCAGTACGTCTCTGGGCTTCAGCCTGTTTGGCATTGAGGTGTGCTCAGCCAATACGTGCAGCTTTTGAGGTCAGACCCCTGTAAAAATGTAACGACCGATGTTGCATTCTTCATCTCTTCCCTCTGCTCTCTGTCTGTGAGAGCTGCAGAAAGAGTTTTCAGGCCAAGCAAAGTGAGGATCGCTTCAGCTGCTGTGTTGTGCACAGGTGTGGGCATGTTCATTTGTGTAAAGAAAATAACATTTCATTTCTATGATTCACTACTTTGTTCTGACTAACAGTGTTCTCTTTTTTAATTCAGTCTGTGTCTCGCTCCTTCTCTCTCATTCATTAAGCTGGGGAGGAAGGGCCAAATTTGAACGGTGCATTTACAAACATTCCAGCATATTCTACCTTTAATCAGATATTTTATCCATGAATGCAGATCGTTGCTTTTTCCTCAGTGCTTGCAACTGTTCCCAAATTACACTTGAACCAGTATTATATTAATTAACGTGGTGATATGATATGATGATGTAATTTTAGATTGCTGCCATTTTACATTGTTTGTGCCTCAACAGTGTGAAACCATCTAAGTATAATGCACAGGCTGCCTTTCAGGAGGAAGACAGACACAACAGGAAGTTACTATGCACTATTTCTGGACAGCTGGGCTGAATGTACGCGTGACAAGCTACTACTAAGATATACTGGAATAATGATCAGCTTGTCTTTATCTAAAGCAAAACTGGCCAAATTCCCCATATAGAATTTTTTAAAAATCAGTTCCATGTGTGCATCATATGACACTAATAGTAATCAAAAGCGACAAATATGAGAGTATACATTTCTGTCAAACCTTTGATCTCTCGCTTACACTGTGACTAATAATCCGTCACTGTGGATGCTGCAGTCTTTTTCACTTTTTTTTTCACATCTTCATTTCGATGCCTCGAATGAAAGGTGTGCCAGAGGGAAGTCTCACTTTCTAATGTGCAAAGAGAGATCAACACCTCGCAGTAAAGGGTGGTTTACATCAGCCACAATCTCTGCTGTGAAAAGAAGCAGCTCATTCACATTTAAAAAGGAAATTTCTTCTGAGATTAGTTACGACAAATCCAATCATTAAAACCAGTTCTAACTTTGTTCTGTCTTTGCAGTTTAGTATTTGAAGGTTTTGATGGATATCACCCAGTGCAGCCTCTTTATTAAATGTACCTGCAAGTCAAAGAAAGGACTGATCTCTCTAAACACAATTCTTAGTTTGTTTCCGACACCTGAATTTTGCGCATTAGCGAATGACAAGTATTGGTCAGATACCAGCGTGTTAAAGCTATAATATGTAACATTTTCCACATTAAAATCTCTAAAATTGTTTGTCATATGTTATATATTTTGTTGAGTTGTGCACTTACATGATTCTAAAATGCATAGAAATCTGTACTTTATTCAAGATAACAGTGCATTTCCTGCTAGCCATTGCTAGCTAGCTGCTATAACTTCAGCTACTCCAAATATTTAAGCTAAGCTAATGTTTAAAAGTGAAGATAGCAACTCCCATGATGCCACGCTACTTCATGACATAATCAAACTTAAACTTTATTATTATTATTATTATTACCATTATTATTATGCTGTATACTGCTAACCCTGTATGAATGTGATATGATTGCTATCATGGCCTGTTGCATATGGCCACACAATAAATTACGAGATATCACATTGTTGCATAGACTTGCATACTCACAACACCTGATCTGGTATTTTAGGCTCTATCTGAGGCATTTTTACTGGTATCGGCACAACATTTCACTTGTGTAATGTAAAGCTATAAGTCTGTGGAATATTTTTTCATTGAGGCAACATCATGGGACCTCACATTAACTGTGTGTTTCACCTCATTGCTGATTTTTGAGGTTAAAATGTTTTTTTTTTTTCTTTTTAATCGCACATCAGAGAACGGAGTGGCCTCCCTCTGATTAATGAGCAGCAGAAGGCTTCAGTGTGTGTGGACAGAGAAAGAGGGAGGCCTGCTCACACAAGGGTGTCTGTTTGCAGTGTGCTTGTGGCAGTTTGTCTCCACTCAGTTTGTTTTCCCATGGGAAAGTGCAAGAGCTCCGAGCGCTGCCCTGACCTTGGAGAGGGGCTGGGGAGCCGTGCATCAACCTGGGCAGATGTTCACGTTCATATCCCGACACGCCCCTGCCTGCCTGCCTGCCATTACCCTGCCCCCAAGGGTGCAAACACACTCGCGTTTAGAAAGTGCAAGGTGCTTCCATTGCAGTGTGACTACATGTGTGCAGTATTGTCAAGCGTACCACAAAGAGTAGACAGCAGGAGGATCAGCTGCAGTACTGTACAGTGTGTGTGGTAGCTTAGGGGAATCGTAATAAACAAATGTATTTTAAACCCACAACTTTGTTTGGTTTTTTCAGAAAACATAATGACTTATTTACAGTATACTGAAGAATGTAGGTCATGCAGCAGATTGTGGTTTTAGTTTATATTCCCTTGTTTTATGACTCTGCCGCAAAAAAATTGTAGACAGCACACAGTCTGTTATCACACTACAAATCTTTCACCTTCCTGCACATTCTTGTGTTCTCGATTAAGGGTTTGGTGTAATATTTAACAGCCAAATTAAGCTCCAAATGAAACGAGTGTGAGGTCAATAAAAAAATAAAGACGTGTGATTTTTGGCGCCAACTGAAGGTGCATGCGGTAGTGATTTGACAGCCAAGAACAAACCAAAAGCTGCAAGATTCATTGAGTTTTGTTCAGACCTTTACAGTGAGCTGTTGAGAGCTGGTTGAAACAGGTGGCAAAATGAATATTCCACATTTTATTAGAGATGGTACTGATCTGTAACAGGGGTTGATACTGACGTAACTGACTACGATATCAATTAATTAACATCACCGATTCACGTATTAATCCTTATTTCAAAGTCTTACCTAGTTATTATTTTTGGCTATTGTGCTAAGCAGTGCAAAATGAGGGATAAACTATAAGAGGTCACTCAAGAGAGTGCAGATCTCCACCAAGCAAAAGATTATTAAGATGTAACCCCTTTGTAATCATCAACATTTATATTAGTAACTGTAATTCAATTCCATGTTTTTTTCTCACTAACTGTAATGGATTACAGTTACATTTATTTTGTAATTTATTTACATGTAAATAGTTACATATAAGTAGTTACTCTCCAGCACTGCATGTCTTTTATTAGATGTTTGTGTGAAATCTTGTCATGATTTTAAAAAGTATATGAATTCGTAAGTTATGGCCACAAATGTGTCTTGTGAGGTCATAATGACCTTTGACCCATGACCACCAAAATCTAAGCAGCATATCAATGAGTTCAAGTGAATATTTGTGCCACGTTTGAAGAAATTCCCTTAAGGCGTTTTTGAGATATCATGTATCAATGTGACCAGACTAGCCAACCTGCACATGTTCACTCAATGGATAGACAATTTGTCTTTTTTATGAAGGATTTTGTCATTTTGTTTGCACTCAACGACACAGTACACATGCACTTTAGAGCCACATTATTTTACATCTTATGCTGTGAATTCAGGATTTGACCAAACCAGAGTTGGTGATTGTTATAACTGTGGAAAAGACTGACCAAGATGGTTTTTGGTAAGTTTTATTTTGCTTCTGTCTGTATTTTCACAGAGTTAACAAGGCAATTAAAGCTCGTCTTAGTCTTGGTTAAAGAACGAAACTTGAATTCAGAAGGTGATTGGTTGTTTACTTATTTTTCTGTTTAAGAAGGAAAATAGGACTGAGAATATTTCCTTTCTTGACATTTTGTAAGTTGCAACTAACTCTGTGATGTAATCATGACGGCAGTGCTAAGAGGGCAGGCAGACTTTCAGCATTATCTGCAGCACAAACCAGAATCCTGCAGCACCTTGCAATGGCTGGAGGACGCCATCGCACACAGCCAAGGCTCTGGAGCAGGAATTTAACAACATGAACACTAAACAAGCTTTATTAAATTGTCAAAACTTAGACTGGGTTTGAACCCAAACACAGTCTATCAGCACTGAAGTTCAGTTTCAGCCTCCTGTAACTTTACACATGATAATAATGATAATGATAATAATAATAATAATAATAATAACAACAACAACAACAACAACAACAACAACAACAACAACAATAATAATATAGAGGTAGTTGTCCAAATTCAGGTATTGGAATCACATTGGAACAGAAAAAAGTGGATTGACGCATCTCTTCATTTTATTTATGTGTATGATTTGAAGCACACAGTAAATTTCACATTGCAAGAACAGAATAGAAGCTTCTTTTGTGGCTACATTCCTGAGAAGTTTAGTCCTTCAAGACAGCCTGTGAAGGACAATCACAGCAAGGACACAAGTATCAAGCTGGCATTCTTGGATTTAATAATCAACTAGTGTAAATACTTTAAGTGTCACTGCTCATGCAGGCCAACTTATTCATAAAGCCTCAAGAGGCTCGGCAATTAACAACACAGTACAACACTTCACTGCTATTCATACTTGCTGCTCAGTTTTTTTTTTTAATCAAATGAAAAACTCTTATGAAAGCCTGTCATAAGGCTCTGTGAAGAAATACTCACAAGAACTGCCCCACAAAAATAGACACGACACGATATAGATCATACAGACTGCATCCTCGCTGATTTTCTTTCCTTCTAAATGGTTTTTCAGCTATCATATCAATGTGAGAGTAGCCTGGAAAAAAATCCACATTCCCAAGTGGTGCTTCTTCCCTCAGGCCTCCTTCTGGATGTGTGTTTGCATGTCTAGACGAGACATATGCATACCTGTCGGCAAGAACACAATGCCTTATCACACTAATGACGCCACTGATATTAGTATAATGATTATTATGTTACATACAGTCTATGATAAAAAATAGTTCCTCTGTAATTAGAGGTTTTAATCATACCATATGTCTCCAACAACATACTGTCTGTTTCCTGTATATAGAACAATTGAGGAAGATTTCATAGTAAATGCTCACAAGGGATTATTCTCTACAGTGGTGGCTCGTACATTTAGAAATGTGACTCTGATCTTATTTTAGGAAATGTCTGACAAGCCCACTGTATCTTACATAACTTCACATTCTTCAAAGTTAAGAAGAGATCTGAGATGCTGTGATATTTTTAGAGCTGGATGGCCTGTTCTTCAGAAGCCCTAGAATCAAGAATCTTTTGATTAAATTAGGTCAACGTATAATTCTAAAAAAAAAAAGCAACAACATGTTAATTTAAATATGTTGGTTTTTGTGTGCAAGCTTATCCATCGATTATATCCTTTTTAATTTATCAAGCAATGTTTTAGTCTTTATAGTGCCTAAAATAAGGGCAGTAGACGGCACCCATATGAAAGAGCAGGGTAAACACAGGTGTTACCTATGATACTAATTAAGGTCCTGCTCCATTTAATGTAGCAGAGCCTTTCCAGAGAGCCAGCATGCACAATGGCACCACACTGACTCAGTTTGACTAATGGAGCAGAACTTTACTTTACTATTTCATGTCAAAATGGCTGCTGTGAAAAAAGGCTTATTGCTTATTGCACAGTGATCTCTAATGACTCATTTTATATTAAAGTTACAGTGATATGAAACCATGCATATTAGAAATCTATACGTTTGACATTCATACTTTAAAAATAACTGAAACAGTTATACAAACTCACAGGTAACCTACATACATTCACTGCTTATGATGAATATAAATCATCTGCAAATAAAATGAGAGGCTCTTGTGCGTCATATGATATAGGCTGTACACATTTGAATGTAATCATATTTCAAAGCGTGCTTTGGATAGATCAGAGGTTAGCAGTGACATGTGACTTTTATAATCTGCAGGTAGTTATGGTGTCAAGCAAAGTGTACAGTGTACAGTTTCTGCTTCATCATTTATAATGAGGGATATGGGTCAAGTTTTTGATTTCGTGCCACTCAGTCAGCGGTGGTAAAAGATGTAGACTGAGGGAAAAATAGTAGATTTTGCAGAACATTAAATATTTGTGTGTGTGTGTGTGTGTGTGTGTGTGTGTGTGTGTGTGTGTGTGTGTGTGTGTATCACCTTCTTGGACAACTGCATGACAGCAAAATCAAGCATTATGTGAACATTAATATTTTATATCTAAAGTGCTTATAATAATGTGTCTGTGTATGTTCAATTGTGTATGAATGAGTCTGGCTGCATAATGTGTGTTGTCAGTTGTTGTGGGGCTGCAGGGCACGGCCTGATAAAGCATCTATGTAAGAGAATAGAGTTGTCACAATACCAGAATTTTTAACTCCAGTTAAGTATTACTCTATTCAGTACCTCTTTCTAGACCACGACAAATAGAGGGGAAAAAAAGCCCTTAGTTAGCGCACAAAATAGGATAATTTCTACTCGCACACAGTGCTGGGACAGAAAAAATAAGTGAACACTGTCTAGTTTTGCTGCGAGACAAATTGCAGGCAGGACAATAAAGACTGAACTAAACTGAGGCCTTGAAGGAGCACTTAGATAATTTTTTTATTCTATTCTTTGGTACTTTTGATACTATCCAAAATAGGGCTGCATGATGTGATAAAAAAAGTCATGCCAATTTTTTTCACTGAAATTTCTAAATGTGATGTGATTAGTAGGAAGGATGATTTTTGTCACCTTTAATTCAGAACAGTTTTGGCACATTTTCCTTTATCTAATAATTGCATGGTTCTGTGATTTGGACATATTGTGATTTGCATATTTAAATTAATTGTACAGCCCTAATGCAATGTATAATAAACAGTACAGTGAAAAAATATCAAATTATCAATACTTTCTAAAACCTCAGTAGGGAACCATGCTGGTAAGGGAAATACAGGTTCTGTGTGACTCTGAAGCATCAACCTGATATGGAGCAAGTTAGTGCCTGGCTGTGAGTAAATGAAATGCCCCATGAAAGCAGCCACCGACCACCCCCACAAAGTAGCTGAGCAAATACAGCTGATCCTGAGGCCTCCCAGTCCCCCAGGCCAAAGCTCGTATGGAACAATTTGCATGACCCAACCACCATTCGCCAGCTCAGCCACAGGGGAACACACCCCTGGACTGACCGACTCCAGTAGTTTGGTGGCACCCAGGATTCCCACAAATCTTGAGCCATTCAGGATGTATAATTTTTTCCTCAAGACTGGTCCACCTAGTCCCACCCTACTGTGCTCTTATCGGCTGTGGATGAATGGATCAAACACTCTCACTTAGGAGACTGGGCTTTGTGTCACATGTGAAGCTTTTTTTTTTTTTTTTGAGGTTTAGGCACAAGAACTACTTGACTATGTTTAGGAACAAATACTACTTGGTTACAAAAAGATCATAGTTTATGGAAAAAAAATAGATCCTTGCAAAACATTAAAAAAGACTTTCTGGAAATCACAAGGACGCGTTGTAGAGGTAAAGAGTTGTAGCCAAACAACAGAACGTTCTTGGGGGGGGGGCATCCTGGACACTAGCCTCAGTTGTGAATGTTCAAAAAAAAAACCTCACTGACCCCCCTCCACACCTCAGTCATCACCCCATCCCATTACGTTATCTTCAGGAACACCTAGCAATGACAGATAAACACCTGAATCCACACCCAGGCATACACTGACTATTCCCACAGAAGGTACCTGCCTGCACTGAACACCAAGCAGTGCAGACCACACCCAAAGCCTGCCATCACCTCTGTGGGCACATCTGCTGCAGGGTGCAAGTAATTAACCCCAATGAATCATTTTTTGTCATGCTCCTTCCCTGTCTTCATTTAATTGAACCTTGTAGTAAAATGGCTGAAGTGTTCTTCTTTAGGATTTAAGTTTTTTTTGGCAGATTAAGTTTCTCTGCAGATTTCTTGGATTTTTGTATTAAGATGATCACAGGTTTTTAATTGCAATCTCAAAACAAAAAAAAAGTCCAGTTTAAAATCTTTCTGCATCACCTCTCAGTGAAGAGAGAGAGAGACTGTGGTCTGTTCTTTGCTCCAGCTCTCGGCAGGATATCTATTAGTACAGAGTTTGCTGTGTCATGGGGACACATAGCCAGACATTGTCTGCACCAGCAACATAACTGAATAGATTGATGATTTGGCATGAGGGTGCAGCAGCAGAGTGGAGCTTTGGTGGAGGGCTCGTCTGCCTGCCTGGCGGGCCTTGTCCTGCGGGAGCTCTGGGTGACCAGCAGGTGGATAAAAGACCCACTGTGGGCTGCAGATGGTGCATGGCCTGGGTTGGAGGAGGGAGAAGGGGATGGAGATGGACAGGCTCACAAAGACTGCTGCCTCCACCCACCCCCACCTCCCATCTCCCATCGACCCACATGATTCCAGTGCTACAGAAGAATCCCCAGCTGTGGGGCTGCTGGAGGGAGGGAGGTGGGGAAGTCATCTATGTACAGCTGGGTTACAGCATCAAGGTCCGAGCCTAAGGGAGAGGCCAAATTTACGCTTAATGGAAAACAACCATAGCCCGTGACCTCCGCTTTAGTCTGTCCCCATGTGGTAATTTCTGTTTCCCTTAACCTCTCAGCTTCTTTTGCCTTTGTGCTGCTGACTGTCTCATCATCTGATTCTCACTTCTGCTTACTGGCTGCTGTCAGAGCTCAGCTACAGAGTGAAGCCTGTCTGCTCTATTGTTGGTCTTTTTAAGGAGAACTGTCAGAAATGATTCTATTTAAAAGCACAGACGCAACTCACACGCTCTTCATAATGCCTAGTAAGGGAGTAGGGATTAAGGGGATAGTTTGGATTATTTGATCTGGGGCTGTATGAGGTACTTATCAATACTTAGTGTGTTAGCTTCATAAGATGGCGGTCGACATGCCTCCAGTTTGGAGAAGCAGAGAGGAGTACCAGTGTAGGAAGCTAAGCAGTGTATTGCTGTGGACATGATCAGCAGGAAAACATATTTTAGCCACTTAAAACGGTCACCCTAAAAAAATATATCGACTGATATTCTTCATACAGAATATAATAGAGAGAATATAGAATATATACATAAACACATTTTTTGCAATGATCCCTAAAATACTACTAATAATGGAGGCAGGATATTTTACAGTTTAACAATAAACTTTATTGTCCAAACTGACACGAGGAAACTTAAGTACTTTTACTTTGCGATATTCAATATATTGTTACATTCCTTATACATACGTATAGGTCAGTTGATATATCTGTCAGGCTATATTTTTAAAACAGGACAAACGAACTAAAAGATTGAGGCAGTCTGTTCTGAGAGATAGAATTGCTGACTTCATTTTGTTTTTGTGGAGTTTGGTTGGTTCGGTTCACTTAGGCTATATAACAACAGTTTCTTACAGAAAAGGCTGTCTCATAGCAAAGTAAAGTGCTGAAAATTTTCTTAATATGGCATACACAAACTGATATTGATTTTTTTAGGTGGACCTTTTTAAAAATGCCTTTTGTTGTGGACAACAGTTTATTGCTGAGCTTCTGTGCTGGTACACCCCTCTGCTTCTCCATACTGGTGGTGTGCTAGCTGCCATCTCCTGTAGGTAACACCTTGACTATAGGTAAGTACCTCATGTAACCCCTCATCAAATATTCTGAACTATCCCTTTAAAGGTTGCATAAACATTTTAAAATGCTATTTGAATAAAAGCTACTGATACAACATTTTGTATATTTTTCATGCTAATCCATCCACAGTAAAGTTAGTGAGTGTTTGCTTTCACTAAAGCCCATATAGCTTAACTGTTTAATGAGGGGTGCTAACTATATGTAATTGCATGCATTAAGGGCATGGCAGTGCAGTAGTGTTTGCTTTTCTAGCAGTACGGATGTGGCACTTCAGCTAGGTGGGACAGAATAATTCTAAGCTGTTTATGTGTGGCTGTGCAGCTCCTCACATAGGTCTCTAATTATCATGTCACCCTGAGATAATTCAGAAGACAGGATCGTTCACACACACACACACACATACACAGGCACAAAAAAACACACACACACACGCCAATTTGCAGCTGTGGAATCAATATGTGTCTGAAGGTGAAGTCTACACAATGTAAGGTGTCTTGCATTGTTCTCATAGATCCCCATGTATCCTCATGTTTCCTGTTTAAATGGATACTGTGTCACGCGTTTTCTTTAATAGAAGAGAGATGGCAAGAGAAAAATAGTGTGGATTTGCGTGTGGAAATGTCTTGGGCTGTGTGAGTGAATCAGCAACCTTGAGGGATTATGTGCCTTAACTCAGGCTTTGTGCGTGATCCAAAGTGTCGACCTCAGAGTGAGCATTAGGTGAATCTGCTTGATGATGTATATTAAGATTTAGTACATGATGTGTGTGTATGGGAAAGTGCTGAATGAGGACAGACAGTTGAGTAAAGAGCTTATCCATCAGTATTTGACTGAGTGTTCTTCCTCTCCTTTGACATTCTTGGGCTAGAGAGCCAGTATCTAAATATTTTATTATAAGAGGCAGATGCAGATGAGAGGCTGTGCTCATATTCATTGACTGGAGGAGGATTACATTCAGATTCTTGTTGCAGAGTAGGAGCAGCGACTCTTAGCCGATTAATGCAGGGCTGTGATTTTGCAGCAAATTTGCTTCAGTATTAAAGCAGAGCACATGAGTTATAGTCGGGTCTGTACTAACTGTGTCACACACTTATAAATACAGCTTGTCCTTCAGCATCAGCATGTACCAATTTTACCTTTCTCATGGAACTAATTTAATCACATATTTAAAAAACTAATGTAATAATATGTAAAGAATATCTTTTAATATTGATCAGTCAGGTCCACTTTGTTCTAGACTGAAATATTTCAACAATGACCCAATGGATTGGCCTGAAATTTGGTCCAAACATTGATGGTTCCCAGAGGATAAATTTTGCTGACACTGGCAATCCCCTGACATTTTGTAGTTTTAAAGGTCCAGTGTGTAAGATTTGCTGGGATCTGTTGGCAGATTATGACAGAAATCAAATGTAATATTCATAATTATGTTTTTATTAGTGTGTAATCACCTGAAAATAAGAACTCACGTGACCTGATCTGTGATTAAACACAAATACGCTTTCACTTGTCATTCACTTCACATTTGCTCCTGCAGCTGTCAGTGTGCTTCCTCAGCGATGATGTGCATAGCTTTTGGCTATTAGAAGCTGATACTTTTTGGCACTTCTTACAGGCGGCAAACCCACTGAGAATGTTATCCTCCCAGTCCGACGATCACGCCAAATTTCTCCCCAATGTCCGATCTGGCCTTCAACTATGTATTGTCCACAATTTGGGCCGGCGGACAATCCCATCATCCATCATGATGGCTGACAGTCATCAACCTCTGAACATCATAACATCACAATTTAAAAGCCTTCTGTATTTGAGGTAGTGGGTCTCCTCAGAGTTCAGTAAGTAAGGCAGGAGTTCAGTTTTTGACATGTGGGAGAGAACATAAAAAGAAGCTGTTGCTGCTGGTCAGTGCCCCGTACTTCTATGTCTGTCTATTATTTTCTTATTAAACCTGCCCAGTTAGATGAACACAAGACACCCTGTTTCATCAGCGATGTTTGTTTTCATTGGGCCGCTGTTAGTGTGTTTCCAACAACAAAGATATCATTGTCAGTCGCTATGTTTCACGTTGGACGTCATCATATGTGAAATAGGTAGAATTTTCCCAACCCTACCCTCCACTAGCTTTGCCTTTTTGTAATCTATGATCTCCCATTATTTGATTATTACTCTCCTACACGCTTGGAAGGAGAGAGTGAGATGATGTGTTTACAATTTGCAAGTTCACTGCTAGCCACTAAATCTTACACACTGGTCCTCTGTTTCAACAAGTTTTGGATTGGTTGTTCCCCTCAAAATGAATTTTAATAAATTAGTTAAATTGATAAATTTGAAATACCTGCAACACTAATGACATTCCCATCAGCCTCAGCTGTACTTTGTGTCCAGTGCTAATTAGTAAATGTTAGCATGCTAACACACTGAACTAACATGGTAAATATTACAACTGTGAAACATTAGTGTGTTGGCATTGTCATTGTGAGTATGTGGCCATGGTAGCATGAGCATTTAGTCTAGAGCACCGCTGTGTTTAGCGCAGCTTCACAGAGCTGTTAGCATGATGGTAGACTCCAGCTACAAAATATGAAAACAATTATATTCTGCCATATACCACAATATCACTGGGTATATCACATTACACTATAAACACGTCATATTTAAATATAAAAAGTGTAAGAATACATGTTTCAGTAACTTAATTGCAGTTATATAAAATAATAGCCACAATAATTGAGAGCAGAAAGATAAATCCTATAAAAGAGCTAAATGTGTGTATATGTATGTGTATATCATTACAAACTATCCAGTAGCATAGAAACTACTTCCAAACCACTTGGTGAGTGTCTTCTGTTGCTTGCAACTGATCTTTTGTCAAGGAGAAAAGATGTGGAATGAGTTCTACCACTTTCCATCCATTCATACAAATCTAAACCCATTACTGTGCCACTCCCAGTTAGATCAATACTGGAAATACTGAGATATTACACTGCCAGTAGCACTCAAACCTTAGAGGCTCGAGACTCTGCTGTAATCTTAGACCAGTGTTCGATGACTAGGCGCGCTGCCCACCACTCCGTCACAGAGATGTATTGATTAGTCTTTAAAGCCTCTGGTCTCATCATGTCTAAAGCAAACATAATGGATGGTGCCCAGATCTTAAAAAGATTGTAATATGTATGCTGCCTGTACGTTCATCATCTTCTGTTCATCCACCTTGCAGATTTGTCCAAGAATCGCCTCACAGAAATCCCCCCAGAAGTGTGTCTGTTCGCGCCCCTCGAGTCGCTCAACCTCTACCACAACTGCATCAAGTGCATCCCAGAAGCCATTATCAATCTGCAGATGCTGACTTATCTGGACATCAGGTGAGTCATTGCTAACACTGTATGTTCAGTGTGTTTTCTGTGTCTCATACAATACATTAAACAAAAGTGGATGCATGAGTGTGTTTAGTTTTCTATCTCTCAAGAAGGGTTTGTTCCCCTTTCAGAACACAAACAGGGCAAAAATGCTTACATGAAAGAGATGCATTTCCTCTTTTGCTGAAACTCGATTCCCAGTGTTCACTGTTACATCCCTCTGTATACTGTTGTAAATGTAGGTCACTGTTTTATCTTTCTCCACAGCCGAAATCTCCTGTCAGTTTTGCCAAAATACTTGTTCAGCCTCCCCCTCAAAGTTCTGCTTGTGAGCAACAACAAGCTTGTGTCCATCCCCGAGGAGATTGGCAAGGCCAAAGAGTTGATGGAACTGGTGAGCACTGCAGTGTGTTCATGCTTGTACATATGAAGCTGTGTGTGTCGTCCTACTGAGTGATCCCATTTCCTGCACTTTGTCTCCCCTTGCAGGACGTGAGCTGTAATGAGATCCAGGTGCTGCCAGCTCAGGTGGGGAGGCTACAAGCCTTACGAGAACTCAACATCAGGAAGAATTGTCTTCACATGCTGCCTGAGGGTCGGTCCATCATTCCTCCTTATCTGTTTTTTTTTTTTTTGTAGAGATGTCTAATCATTGATTTAGGGTGACATTTTGGCAACCACACCAGCGATCTGACAGCCAAGAATCACACTGCAAAGTGCTTGTTTGGTGTTGGCTGTCATGTTGACATTACTGCATTTAAAACCAGCAAGATGAAGGATAGCACGTTGCAAGCAATCCTTTCATACAACAAAAGTGAAGGATTGAGATCATTTTGATTTCGACTACACACCTGTCAAGTTTCTTGACTAAGGACGCTATCATGTAGACAAAATCTGTCCACAGGCAGACAGACAGATACATACGCTTGAACAATGTTAGGGTTCCAACATTTCAAATTATGCTTAAATATATAAATATAAATAAATACAAAAAACTTAACTGGTGTTAGAATCCTTTCCAATGAAATTCAGTCTCACTTAGTCATTTAGTGTAGCATTTTAGCCAGGTCTTTACGGCAGCTACAAGCTACGTAAGGAAGGATATCTGCAGCCAAACGTCACACACATGCGCTCCACGATGGTCATGTCATATGTGCAGCGACACAGACAGTAATGTCAGAGCCACAACAGCAGTGGTCACAGCCTCTCACGCTCAGACAAATGCTTGCATGAAGTTAGCAACACACACACACCAAGAACAGGGAAAAGAGAAGACAGACAGTCTACAGTCTACCGTTGCTGAGCGGTAAACTTTCTAGCTCTTCAGGCTAATGTTCTCTACTATCAAACCATTCACAGACAGACAGACAAACTAGAAAATTAGTCATAACTACTTCTTTGGTAGTTTGTGCTACAATATGTGTCTTTAGGGCCACATTTCACCATGATGATGCAGACTCACAAGGTGAAAACGATACCAACCACACACACTATTGCACCTGGTAAATATAAAACAATTGCACCCATAAATTGGAGAGAGAGCCTAGACTACATATTTTTGGAAAATCTGCATTACAAAGAGTTCAAAAGATATGGGTGTTTAGCTGGCAAGAAGAGTCTACTGCTGCAATCCACTGCAAGTCAGAGGTCCACAGTTCTGAGTCAGTATTCCTGACTCCCAATCTAAATGCGCCCCAGTGCAACTACTCAGGAAAACATGAACACCCACAGCAACTGATGTTTGTATGGCAACATCACTGCCATATTGCTGTGATATCATGTTTGTTTATGTCGGCAAACTCTTACTAAATGGATTTCAAATGAGTTTCCAACTTGGAATTCCGACTTGAATGACCGCTCCATTGTGGTTTTCTATGTTGGAGGGTTTTCTTTTCCCCCTGAGTACAATGAATTACAGCAGAACAAAAAGATGCTATCAAGATGCATTATAGGAATTATGGGATGTTTTTGGACAAAAAATGTTTTGTGATTGTGATTTTGATCAAGTTTCTCAACTACTCTATACAGGAGATCAGCCCAGAAATCAGACCTCTGTGTTCTTGGCTCAGTTTTAAGGGTGTTGCAGTGCACTGATTAGGTCTAACTCACCAGGATAACAAAGCATAACAAACGTGTTCCCTGTTGCATGTTGGAAACAGTACGTCACATTAAACAAAAAGCTGTTTGTGAAGCTCTTCTCGTCTGTGCTTGCAGAGTTGGCCGACCTGCCTCTCATTCGGCTTGACTTCTCCTGCAATAAGATCACAGAGATTCCTGCAGCCTACAGGAAACTCAGGCAGCTGCAGCACATCATCCTAGACAACAATCCTATGCAGTCTCCACCCGCTCAGGTCAGTGCATTCATCTCATGGACATGTCTGTTCATGGTGTTAACATGCAGCACTAATGGTTTGTTTATGTTTCGTGTATGTAGTTGACAGGTTGCCATGTTCCATACATTCATATGAACCTGGTACAATTGCTCCATCTAGTGGATGAATGAATACATTTCACTTTCTAATGGTTTCAACTAATCAGACTTGAGAGACACCCTGTGTACATTTGTATGTTTCAGATTTGTCTCAAGGGCAAAGTGCACATATTCAAGTACCTGAACATCCAGGCGTGTAGGATGGACAAGAAGCCGGACACCCTGGACCTCCCTTCCCTCGGGAAACGTTGCCTCCCACAGCCGCTTACAGATAGGTATTAAGACATTTATTATTGTGGTCCCTTCAGGCTTATTATTTGTGTCTGTATGTGCTCCCTTGATATTCACACTGTGAAAAAGAGTTGAGAACACTTGTAATTTCAAGGCAGCTGCCTTCACTAGAAGTTTGCTGAGCTATAATCATTTTTTGAGATAATTTTCTTTTCTTCTTAAAATAAACTGGAATATTTGAGTTTTAGAACTCCCCAAAAATTGTATTTCATGGGGCGGCCCTGTAGCTCAGTTGGTAGAGCGTCCACCCCATGTATGGAGGCTGTTAGTCCTCTGCAGTGGCCGCGGTTCGACTCCCATCTGTGGCCCTTCGCTGTGTGTCATCCCCTCTCTCTCTATCCCCCTTCCTGTCTGCTCCTCAGCTATACTATCCAATAAAGGAAAAAAAAAAACCAAAAAACATAACTTTAAATAAATAAAAATTGTTTTTCATAAATTGTTCACAGTGAGCCATTGTTTTTTTTTTTTTTATTAACCTTCATTCACTTTCTCTTTAATGAGTTTCAACAATTTTTTTAATTTTTGGGGGGGTGGTTCTAAAAATGAAAGATTCAAATTTTTCTAAGGAGAAAAGTAATTTATCTCATTAAGACATTAGTTGGTAAAACTTTTTCAAAACTTAGGAGTTTAAGTTGGGCTCAAAAATCAAAAATCTTAAAATGTCTTAAAATTTTGAGTTTTCTCAACTTTTTTTCCTTTACAGTTCATGCACACATGGTATACTATTCATGATTTGGCACCTGCAAATTAGATCTCATCATTGTTTTTTTTTTTGTTTTTTTTTTTACAAAAATACACCCTAATGAGCAGTTTGTTTTGCTTATTTCCAGCATGGAAGATTTTTACCCCAGTAAAAACCACGGGCCTGACTCTGGAATTGGCAGTGACAATGGTGACAAGAGGCTGTCTACAACTGAGGTCAGTGTTCAAACACTCGTCATTAATTGATGGCATTGCCAGTGCATGATAAGCATGTTATCATGTTTTACTACTTAAGGAGTGCAACATTTTGAGACACATAAATGTAGGGTAGGGATTTCAGGCATAACTTCAACTACTTCCAAGGTGCATGGAGAACAGAAAAAAACTCAATGAGGTCAAAACTCCAGCAACACTTGTAGAATATAGAACAACTTTTTTATTAGATGGGTGCATTTTGACTTGTGGCCTTCATCAGGGTCATCATGAAACACATTACAAACAACATTTAAACAGGGCAGGTATGAAACGGAAAAAAATCAAAAAGGTAAAAAATATAAAAGACAGGCAATCATATTCATCCACACACATATGAACCAACAGGGCACCTCTGAAGATGAGCTGACAGAAAGGCAAGGGTGGAGTCCAATAAGGGACATGGGTGGAACCGTAGGCATATATACATGTATGTATATACACATTAGCCTTTTTGATTGTACGTCAACAATATAGAAATAGATACATTATATATATATATATATATATATATACATTAAAAAAATATACCCGAAAAAACATTACAAAACCACATAATGAGATACATTAATGTCGTGGAATTTAAAAGTTAAAGCAACTGGTGCTGCTAGCCAGGAAATATTAGTGTTAGTTGTTGGGTCAATTTTAGCATAGTAAATCTGACACATGGAAACAGTCTTGCATTCTGGGTCAGGCAGTGGTACTTACAAGCAGACTCTCCAGACAAAGCAGTAGTTTAAGACGGCCTTGCAATCTGCAACAGAAATGTGGCCAGATATATCAAACAAATCTAAAAAGGCCAAAGCAGGCAGTGCTAAAAAAAAAAAAAAAAACTGGCTGAGGATCATAAGAAAGCGTGGGCAGACCAGACAAAACAACGCCAGAACGGTTTAGCAACTAGGCAGTAGATTATCTGGCAAGGAGAGACCTTTCTCACAGCAGCCATGTTGATAGAGGAGGCTACCAATGATGCTAATTGCGGTCACATTCCATTTAGTGTGGTAGAGCCTTTCCAAGCAGAACGATGCTGTTTCAATGCTTCCTGTGTTTTTATGATTTGTGTCCATCCCATTCTTGTGAATGTGATATCTCAAGAACACCTTGAGATTTTTTTTTCAAACTTAGCACAAATGACAACTTGTACTCAAGGATGAACTGATTAGTTTTTGATGGCCAAAGGTTAAGGTCATGCTGGTATTTTTGGCTATTACATATATCCAAAAGGTCAAAGGCTAACTTCACTGTGACATCACAATGGTTTGCAAAAAAAACCCCTGAAGCTCCGTACTGCTGTAAATACAGTCTCTAAACGAAGACAACATGTTTCTCTCTGGAAATTATTCACTGGAATCATACATGTCATTATAGTGATAACTTTTGCCAAAAATTATACTTAATACCTTTTATTAAATTCCTTCAGAGTCTTCATTTCATATAATATATGACTTTGGAGAGGCATGGATGTAAACTACAACTTAACTGGTTGGATTCTAGTTATACAGTGCTATATTGGCCTATATTTTATAACAATGTGGAATATGTCCTCCTGTGAAGAGAAAATATAAGATGAGCCTAACAAAACATGAAAAGAACAATAATAGATTGTTAATTTAGAATGAAAAGTATAAACTATTTTGAATTTTAAAATGTACAATATTATTTGTAAAAATATATTTGAAAGTCTTCACTACCCCCTGGCTGAGTGCCACGGACCCTTGGGTGTCCTGGGACCCCAATTTTAGAACCACAGACTTAGAAAACATGTGTGTGGTAATCCACCTCTGCCCCAGACACAAGTATCCTCCCTGCCGCTGCTGAATCATAGCATTGCATGAGTAGTGAACATATATGTCATAATTGTTGTGACAGCACAATAGCGTGCGTGACAAAGACGAATACAGTCCAGGTCACATGTATGTCTGGCCAGACACCAATTGCTATAACTTAATACTGATAGCAAGAAAGGAAAACACTGATATATAGTGACTGCCAAAGATAAATGGTTGTTTCGCCCATATGGTTAGAAAGGCAAGAGTTCACTCCCCTTTGTTCTTTTCTTCTCCTGCAGCCTTCAGATGATGACACTGTCAGCCTGCACTCTCAGGTTTCAGAGACAGCCCGTGCTGATGCCCTCTCACTCCTCTCCAAAATGGACTCTTGCAAAGGTTACCGAAAATAAGTATCACATATTTCCTTTGAAAGCAATAACAGAGACTCGGGGGTGGTTGAATGAAGTGCCTAAAATATGTCAGTTTATGTGATGACCGCGGATGCTTCCTCCCTCTATCAGATCAGGATCTCTATGACTTTATAGACCCCAACCCGGACGAGGATCCTGCTCTGTCAGAGTGTGATGGGCAGCAGAGCAGTCATGTGTCTTGTATAAAGGTAAGAATCAGGTCTGGTTCTTAATAGAACAATTTCAAACACAATGAAAAGTTATTTAAAGGAAATCAGTGGGAAATCTGCAGGAGATAAATCAATTTCTGGTTATTGGTTCCTGACATGTGTGTGTGTGTGTGTGTGTGTGTGTGTGTGTGTGTGTGTGTGTGTGTGTGTGTGTGTGTGTGCATGTGTGTTTCAGGAACTGGAGAAAGTTCTTAACATGTCTCACCAAAGCAAAGATAAAGACAGCTGGAAAGAGGAGTCAGGGTGAGTTTATTATTAAATACTGAAGTAAAAAGTAGCAACTGGCAGAACCGTGCAAACACTTTTTTCTTAGAATAATAATGCAAATCATTGTTGGGCAAAGACTGTCAAAAGAGTTCTGTGGAAGTAAGGAGTTCCCTGATCACAGATTCCAATGAGTCACCAATGCTGCAAGCCAGCCGGGTGACATTAACCCAGTATTAACCTACAGTAACCTGTGTTAAAACTGAGAGAATACAACATGCACAGAGGCGTTCTGCAGCCGTTGTTTTGCAGGGCAACTCTTGAATTTCAGCCCAGCATCACAGCTGTTTGTGAAATAGTCATGAGACTTAATCGATGGATTTGTGCACATTGTGTACACGGGTGCGATTTTTTCCAAGATTATCAGTTTAGTTTTAAATTAATAAGAGTTGGTTCGTATAAAAAGCAACAAAGTCTGCAAACACAATACTCTCACTAAGGAGACTGGGGTTCAGTTACCATCTAACACCAATATCACAGTTAATGGTTTAATGAATTCGTTATTTTAAAGCTATAATATGTAACATTTCTGCATTAAAATGTTTAAAAATGCTGGACATATGTTATCTCAGATGTTTCTAACAATGTTCAAACTCAGCAAAAACTGTAATTTAATACTGGGAAAATACGGGATACGTCTGATATGTCAGATAGTGAAGAACATGTGAAGACATTGGTGAACATGACTAAACATAATGTGAATCATACTTTAATAATACCTCATCCATTAACATGATTTGAGTCAGAGAGATTTTTATCAGCTATGGTTGTTAAACCATGAAGACAACAACTCCCACGATCCCACGCCACTTCACAATGTCATCAAACTGTACAAGAGTGTCATGAAAAAGATGTCCATGTACACGTCTCTTGACTATTTCACGACCTGCCATGAGACTTTTTGACATTTTGTGAATGATGTCTCTAATGTATTTTTAATTCACCTTAACTGTGAAAATTTTGCAGCATGCAACGCAGACAAAGGGGGTTGCACTTCATAATAAACATCATTAATAAATAGTAAATTGATGGTTAAAAGCACAATATGTATGTTCTCTCACACATTAAAACAAATACAGAACACAAAGGTTTATGTGGTGGTGAAGTAGCCTGGGATCGTGGATGCTATCTTCCCTTTTAATCAACCGCCATAGCTGATGAAAATCTATCTGATATGACTCCAGCTGAAATCATGATCATGGACAAGGCAAGTTATTAATGTTTATTCATGTTACGTTCAGTCACATCTACTGACTGCCATCGTATCCTAGGTTTCCCCCGAAATTATAGCAACTAGTAACTAGCCAGCAACAGCCAGCAGAAAATGTACTGATACCTTGAATAAATTACGGATTTCTCTGCATTTGAACATTGTTGGAAACATTTGGGAGTTATGTTAGTAGTTGCACGTGCACAACTCAACAAAATATACAAAAAGTGTCTCATGTTTTTAGACATTTAAAGTGATATTCCACCGTAGAATTGTCCACTCAGTATGTACTCACCACTATGCCGATGTGATGATGGGTGAAGATCTTCAGTTCACAAAACAATCCTGGAGTTTCAGCAGAAAACAGGGTTGCAGCTAATGGCAGTGATTGGAGACCAAATGTAAATGTAAAAAAAAAAGAACACAAAACAAACACAAAACGTCTCCATCCTGCTCGTGTGGTGTAATCCAAGTGTCCGCAAGCCGCGACATTAAAATTTAACCACAAAAGACGCCATTTACGCCATGTTTTTAGCCGAAATGTCAACTGTAGCATGTAGCAGGTAGCATGTAAACATGGCGTCGATCTCGCGATATTTTCACACGTGCGTCCATTAAGAGATATACGAAGTCTCGCCAGATCGATCGATCTGGCAAGACTTCAGCTAAAAACATGGCGTAAATGGCGTCTTTTGTTGTTAAATTTTAATGTTGCAGCTCGCGGACACTTGGATTACACCACACAAGCAGGATGGAGACATTTGTGTTGTTTGTTTTGTGTTCTTTTTTTTACATTGGGTCTCCATTCACCGCCATTAGCTGCAACCCTGTTTTCTGCTGAAACTCCAGGATTGTTTTGTGAACTGAAGATCTTCACCCATCCTCACATCGGCATAGTGGTGAGTACATATTGAGTGGATTATTACTCTGCGGTGGAATATCGCTTTAAATAAGGAAATGTTACATATTATAGCTTTAATGATTACCTAATGATTTGTAAACATTTAAGAAATAATTATGCAGAGAGATGGTCCAAATTTTTGTTAACAGTAAATAATTCATTTGTAAAATGCCTATAAATATTACTTAGATGACTATTATAAAGTTACAACTGATGATTATAAAACCTTACATACTTACGGATGTGCCTTGCGTATCATATGTTACGTATGTGAACTTACAAAAGTGACATACTTGTTATAACCCAAAGCACCATCTTTTCCCTAAACATATCCAAGTAGTTTCTGTTGCTTAAACGTCAGGAAGGAGTTTTCATGCCTGTATTTTAAAGTCTGCCTGGATATTGCATATTTATTATAATTGCTAACTTTACCGTGGAGCCCCGCACATGCAAAACTGACAGCAGGAGGGTACCTACATTGTCATAGTTTGAACCACTGACCAAGCTGGCGTATTTGACAAGATGGGAGTGAGAATGAGTTGTCTTTAAACATTATCTGGATGGTTATTATAAAGTTGCACCCAATGTTTATGGTTGATAAATACTGTGCAGAGCATCTATAAACATTAGTTGAATGCCCATTATAAAATGACTAGCTAAAATTTAATGAACTATCAATTTAGCATTTATTAAAGGGGTAGTTCACCCAAAAATTTCTCCTCACCATCATGCCAATTGAAGATTGATTTTTTCAGTCCACAAAGCGCTGCTGGAGTTTCACGGGAAAAAAGCGTTTTCCTAAACAATTCAAGTGAATGGTGAAAAAACACAAGAAAAAAATACCCGTAAAATGCCTCCATAATACTTGTCTGGTTTAATCTCTCCAGTCCCGACATGCCATTCACTTGTGTGCACACGTCACACTACACACACCCAGTTCAGATAGTGCACACGCAAATGTGAACGTGGCCCCAAGCTAAATATCTGCAACGAAGTGTAAATGATGTCTTTCAAGTCAACTTGGCATGAGCCTTCAGCACACTTGGATGACATCAGATGAGCAGTATGGAGGCATTTTGTGCTTTTTGGTTGTTTTTTTAAGTTTGAAAACTTTCCATTCACTTAAATTGTGTGGGAGATTCTGCAACATTGTTTTCCTGTGAAAGCAGCAGTTAAAAAAGATAAACCCTACCTTCAATCAGATTTAAGGTGATTATGAATATCCCTTTAATGATGGTTTTTAAAAATTTTATTGACATATTGACTGTGGTTACTGTAACTGACAGCTCAATCAGCCAACTGGATGGTGAAATCTTATTGCAAACAGATTGCTCCTTTGATCGCCAGCTGCAAATACACATTGCATTCCTCACCTTGAATACTAATCTGATGTGAATGGCCGTCCAAATGTTTGATGCACAGGTCAATACCATTTATAAAAACACAAAATGTGCTTGGCAGCGGCTATTATTAAAGTTCATTGTGTAGGTTGTGCATCATATTCAGATATCTGCCAATATTTTAAGAGACGAAGACTGCAAAATGTTACATAGTCATGAGTGGCCTTGATTTACTCGGGTTTTATCTCACTTTATTTGCCCCCATTTGTAGATTTTGTTTGCAATAAAAGGAACAGGGCATCCATCTACATTTCTGTTACAAAAATCTGCATTTTATTAGTTGAAAATGGCTCAAAACCTTCATAAATAAATAAATAAAATGTCACAACAATAAATACAGTGTGGTGAGAACAATGAGTTTATTTCACGTAATTTAGTTTACATACACATACCTGTGTGAAACAGGCTTTCAGTGTCCTGACAGCTGCGTTGAGGCTGTCTGAATGTGTTGTTTTGGTGATGTGGAGCGCACTCTTACAGACCTTTTGTGAATTATGTTAATGGCAAAAGCATAATGTTTAAACCATATACAGTTTCTAATCATAATCATTTTGATCCTGATCTTTTCCCAGTTCTGATAAAGAGCAGCTAGTTGAGGAAGAGGATGATGAGCTGAAGGAGGTGCTGGATCTGAGGAAGATTGCTGTTCAGCTTTTGCAGCAGGAGCAGCAGAACAGGTGTGTGTGGTTCTCCTTTTTCTAGTAAAGTAAAAAAAACACTCTGCACTGTAAACCTCAGTTCATCCATGACACAAAATGTTTGTGTAGAGTCCGCACAAATGTTCAGGACTGTCACTATCACAATGACATAAAAAGTTCCCTGTGAGACTGAATCTTTTTTATGTTAAGTCAACAAGTTTTGATTTTTTAGTAAATTTTACTAAAATATATAAATTATAAAGCCATTATTGTTACAAAAATATGTCTCCAATGTTTTATGTTCATATGACGTAGTTGATTTCTTGTTCAATCAAATAAATAATTTGTGTTCACTTAACATAACAAAAGCACATTATTACGGCAAGTTTTTTTCTGAACACAAAAATATTTAGTTCTTTACATAAAACTGCAGCAATTTACCAAATTATTATTTTCTTGTTCATGGTTCTTTGTGCGAAATGAAGAATTGAATCTTTAAACTCAAAAGGAAATCAAATTTGTTCGGCAGAATGGCTGAACAGTTGTTGGTTCAACTTAATATCTTAAGCTTATTAAACATGTTTTCTCACATTTGATTAATTCATTCAGCTTTTGCAAAACTAAAATAAAACTAAACTAATTATTCTTAGTTTCCTAACTTAAGTTGAGCCAGCTAGAAATGATTTACTGGGCGCAGTAAATGTTTTAAGTTTTGTGAGATATTCCAAAACCTGATATTTGCTTTTTTTTAGATTTCGCTGGCTAAAACTGTAAAACTGTAGAATTTCCTCACATCCCTCACTCCATCATCTGCATTTTACCTCTTTCACCTCTGCAAATCTTATCCGCATTGCTTCACACTTCTCTTGTTTCTTGCTTTCTCTCCCCGCTGCTGCTTGCCCATGTTTGACGTGCGCCCTCTAGACGACGGTCCTTAATTTGCAGAGCAGAGAGTCTTATCCATCGACGGAGAGTGACTGGCCGGGCACATAGGTAGATGGATTTGTATGTCAACACTGGGCACGTCAAACACACTGACACAGGCCTCTGGTGTGTTTCTGTATCGGAATTAATGCTGTTAAAACTTACATTTGCATACAGGCTTCATTAGGGTGTTTGTCCTGGAGTATGAATCTCAATCGAAGCTGTTTCTATGCTTGAATCTATGACACTGTTTCCATCTTAGAAGTGGAATTCGCTCACTTTTCCTGTGAGCTGCTTGAACTTGAAGATGAAGTCAAGCCTATAAAGACTTTCTTGAATACAATCCAATCCATTGTGCAAAGGAATTATCCTTTGTTGCTCAATTGGTGAAATTTCCAATGAATTTGTCACAACTGTTTTTCAAAGCGGTTTGTATTTGTAAACATAAACTGTAATGAAAAGCAAGCCACATGTATCATGTACTCTGAGTCAGCAGCGTTCTAACTAACTGACATTGGGACAATCCGCATGAATCATGTACCATGAGTCAGCACTATTGTGCACTTTTATAACTGGACCTCTTTCTGTCTGCAGGTTCCTCAGTCACTCTGGAAGCTCCAGCAGCAAACCGCGGCCCCCACCTCAAACAGCTCGTAGGTGTGTAATGTTCAGTCCTGGGGATTAGGAGAAACTTCCAAAATCCTACCTCATCTCAGGGCAAACACGCGTGTTGTGAATCTGAAAGAGAGCAAATATTGAACTTTGAATTTAAGTCAAAATGAATCAAACGTCCATCTTGAACAAATAAGAATAGATGATGCACACTGGATAAAACTAAAGAGAAAGCAGCTCACCAGCACTGCTGCTCCATGTGATGATCGAGAAAGATTGAGGTTTAGGGTGAAAGGGTAAAACGGTGTGCAGGCTTTAAATAGGGAGTGAACAGGTGAACTCAGTCAGGTACATGAGGAGTCAACAAAGGGTGAAAAGAACCAATCAGTGCTGAGGAAAAGGGAGGAAGGATTTAGGCCCGGTCATAAATTCAAAGTAACAGTCAGAAATGGCAGCACCACTGCTGATCAGTCTGCATGGAAATAAAAATGAAGATAAGGAAGAACATAACCACTGAAATATTATGATTTAAAGGCTACTCAGACCTTATTATGATGCTTTAAATTTCCCAGACCACAAATTAATGGGTGCATATTGACCCATCTGTGGGCTCCGTCAGTTCAAATTCTCATAATTGGTCGAAAATTGCTAAGAAAACTTCCCAAAAAAGAGGTGTTTCCTCTCCTCCAAGACATAATTAATTCCTCTTACTCATCAAAGCTAAACTGAATGTCCATCTTTTCTTTATCTTTTCTTTTTCTTTACCTTTCACAAGCTTGTCAGTGACGAGTGAAATGAGACACCTGTTGTCATGGAAACAGGCATAACAGGATGAGTACAGATTGAAGAATCAGGTTTACAGCTGTAGTTAGTTAGGATTACTTAAATTAAGATATGATAAGAGGTCTGATACAGAATAGGACACAGCCGTGAGTTTAGGAGTTGCTTCTGTAATAGGAAATTAGTTAATTAATCAGTTAGTTCAGGAATTAGTCACAATGAAAGTAGTTGTTATTTCACAGATATCTATGAACTAATCATGACCTAATGATTGATTAATGTAGTGTCTCCCAGTTTGTTATCTTGTAACTCATCAATATCTGCTAGTCTGTGAATTAAAATAACTGCTATATAGTCCTCAATAATGATTCATTAATTATTAGATTGTTTCTCGCTTGTTCCTTAGTACAGTAACCACTCACATTTTTGTGCGCTGTATTGTAAAGCATTAATTACTAATTGATACTTTCTGTTGATAAAGACTTGACAGTGAATTTTTGGAGGAACTGTCTGCAGTTATATCGAAATCGCAATATGGCCAAGTGCAATATCCAAATTGCAGAACCAGAACCAAATTGGAAAAATGTGTGCGAAAACAGCATGATAATGAAATACTGTAGTGCTGCAGAGATTCCCCCTTAAGTCTTGTCCAGATTTTAAAAAAGTTTGTTTGGTACAGACTGACAGATTTTAATTGTTCTTTTTTTTAAAGTAAAAATTTAAATTGTTATGTAAAAATGATCATGACCATTAATTGTCTAGTAATCACAATATGACTTTTTTTTAAACCATATTTTCATATATTACAGCTCAAGACACAATTTCCAGGATCCAAAAATTATCTTTTTTCGTTTGTAAAATAGTTGAAAGTGTCTGCATTTCTGCTTGATAAATGACTATGAGGGCTAATCATTTCAGCATGAATGCTTAACTTAACATCATAAAACCATGTTCCGGTGAATCACAGGGCAGTTCTGTGGTATTTACTGTAACTTCTGATTCAAATGTCTTTCTTATTATCTGAATGAATGAAAAACAACAGATATGTTCATCTGATGCAGCTTGTGTTTTTTATTCCAGTGCTTCTCTGGATGAAGGAAGTAGTGGAGCATCAGTGCTGAGTGGACAGGTACAAACATAACATCAGTGATATTTCACATTTCTCACGTTTATCGGTGACTTTGTTTTTCTCATGCAATGTTTTCTCTCTGCAGGAGGCAGATAATGATTTTAATCTCAAATGTTTGCTTCTGCAGCCTTCTTCTTCCTGCTCCTTTGATGGCAGCCTGAAGACGGATCAGTCAGATTCAGAGCCAAAGTGGCCCGAAGTCCCACCTGTCCTCAATCAGAACGAAGACCGCAGGAGGAACAAGTACCTGAGAAAAGATTATCTGAAGGTATGAGTGTGCACATGTTATAAATTTACAGTTGGCTGAAATTGATATTCTGCAGAACTACCTCATTAAGTGCCTGGGATTGAATTCCCGGTTGGTTTTGTTTTCATAGGTTTTGAGATATTCATCTCTAAATTTCCTGGTGGTATTCATGTTTATGGCAATGAAAGGATTTTTGTTTGCGGTGCCCGCAAAACTGAAAGGTTACATTAGAAAACAAGGTGTATGTGTACAAGCCACTGTCCTCACTGTGGGCACAGTTTTCATAGGATCTACTTGCTGAATTTGTTACAATAAAACAGAAGTTTTTTTCAATTCTTTGAGCTCCACAATTTCCAAGGCAGGTTTCTCAGAGCCTGGACCAATAAAACTACAACTGTATTCATTGATGAATCATTACTGATGGTATTTAAAGGTCCAGTGTGTAAGATTTACTGGTATTTTCTGGAAGAATATGGCGGGGATGTAATAATATATTCTTAAACACACAATATGCACATTCTGCCTCTAGGGGTCTCTCTCACATTAAAACAATAACAAAAGATGTTTGATTATGTTGTGAAATAGGGTGGGATCATTGGAGCTGCGTTCTTCACTTTTAATTAACCACCATAGCTTATGAAAATCTATCTGACATGACTCAGGCAGAAATCACGTTTATGGAGAGGGTAAAAAAAGTTTAATTCACGTTATCTGTAGTCATGTTCACTGACCTCCTTCCTCACTCTATGACTCATCCAACGTGTTTTCCCAGAAGTTATAGGAGCTACCTAGAAATGACAAGCAGGAAATACACTGTTAACCTTAATAAATTATAGATTTCTCTCTATGAAACTGCTCACAACAAGGTCTGTGGATTATCTTTAGTAACTGGGTCATGATTTTTGTAAAGAGACACTGGGTTTGAATTTTCAAATGTAATTTTTGGTGCTTTGACCACCACAAGCTGAATGCTATTTAGTCCCAATTATGTTGGAGAGAAGGCAGACATCTCTACGGCCGATTTCACCAAAATTCTGCAGCTCACGCCAAAAAAAATCTAGATGGATGAATAGCGCTACAGAACAGGAGAAAAATATGTATTTTGGATTTTGGGGTGAACTGTCCCTTTGAATTTACCACATTGAAGCTTGCAGAACCCCTGCTACATTCTCAAACCACGTAAACTCACCCAAACAACGTTCTCTGTAGTTTACTCTTTTATAACAGAGAACTAAGTTTTTCAAAGCGTGTGTCAGAAAGTCGGTTCCTGTGAAGAGGCAAAAAAGGCGCACTAGTCTGGATGCTGTTGGAGTATTGACTAGAAGAAAGATTTGATCAAGGGAGATTTGTTCAACACATCCTTATACTCAGCAATTTCAGTGTCTGTCAAGACTGTTGGTCTGTCTGTACTCAATCTCAAATCCAAACAAAGTCACCTTCAAAGTCTCCACTGCTGACAGGTGCAGGCGGCGATTGTTCTTGCAGTGGTGGAAAAGCGGTAAAATTGTAACTAATGCGTTCCGTTGCTGGTAACAAAAAAGTAATCTGAGTACTTTAATACATTACCCAAACACTTCCACCATATGCCACTAAATCCTACATACAGCTCCTTTAAAAAGTGATGTGAAAATATGCATCACGTATGACGATAAAGATAACATAGAGATAAAATGAAAGAATGCATGATGGTATATGAGCCATTTCATTTAAAAAAAAACAGAATGTGCTTTTCTTTTCGCGACAGTACAAGTGTCAGAGTTCTCGGAAAAACTCCAGTGGGAATGACGACTGTGAGGTTGGTGTGACAAAACATCCTGTGTGGATCTGAATCTAAATATCTTATCATCTCAAAACATTTCAGGGCGGTGACAATGTTGTACTCTGATTGTAATGAATGCTCTCTCCTCAGGAGGGCTTGCGCAGCACTGATTTCAGCACCACTCTGACAGTGTTTGGACTGAAACCAAGATCAGGTAATACACAAGTGCTTGTTGTAGGACTGTGTTGATTTTTTGGCACAGTGTTTTTCCTTTTCATTGAAGTAATAATAGTGAATCTGGGTTTAAAAATAGCTTGCCACCCACGTGTGTACGTGACAACAGTCCATGGCCTTTTGTATGACGTCTACTCGTGGTTATGAAGCATATACTCAAAGCTTGAGCTTAAAAGAAAAGAAAAGGTAAATAGCAAAGATATAGAGTATAAATGGAGTCTTTATTTGGTGCAGTTGGCTTGAAGCTTGAATAAACACTAAGACAGTGCTTCATTGTCTCTTTTTTTGTTGTGATGTGAACACTTGTTTCTTCACGTGAAGCCAAAATATTTTTTTTAGGTGGAGTCCTTTCTTTGGAAGCGAGGAAGGTTTCTGAGGAACTGTTGGTTTGTTCTATATCAGTGCATTAGCAGTCAAGTCAAGGCACAACAGGATGGATCACTGTTCGTCTTTTCCTGAAGACTTTATGTGAACTAATAAATCTTCTTTCAGTGCAGCTAAGAAACCTAGTAAATATGTCTGTTATTATTGATTCATAGTTGTCTGTATAAACACCAGTGGTTACGGAAATATTCAGTTCTTGTCCTTCAGTAAATGTTTGATAGAACTACACTATATTTAAAGTCCTTCATTGAAAATGTTAATAAAGTAAAAGTATATAAGTATAACAGGAAAATGTACTTAGATTACAAAAGTAAAGTGACTCAGTGCATAGATGTTATGTGATTAGACTATTATTACTAATTATTACTAATTACTAAGCAGCATTTTACAGTTGCAGTTGGTTTAGGTGCAACTAAATTGTAAATGTTTTATGTACAGTAGGGCTGCAACTAATAACAATTTTTGTTCTGGAATAATTTGCGGATTATTTTATCAATTAACTGATTGATTGTTTGTAAAAATTTGGAAAATAGTGAGAAGTTGGATCAAAATTACCGAAAACTGTTTGACCAACAGTCAAACCTCAGTTGTTTTTAGTTAAATATTAATGGTTAATAGTTTTAATTTTTTAAGCACTACTTTCATACTGTTTGGTCATTTAATATTTAACACGGAACAATCATATTGTAAAAGCTGGTAAATTAACTAGTGACTATGGCTGTCAAATAAATGCAGAGGAGTAAAAAGTACAATATTTACCCCTGAAATGTTGGAGTAGAAGTACAGTCACATAAAATGGACATACTCAAATGAAGTACAAATAACTAAAATGTGTACTTAAAGTACTGTACTTGAGAAAACCTTTTTTCTATGTTGTGGGATGTGCGTAGGACTGACATGACACCATCATAACCATGACATGACACCTGTCATGAACATAAAGGAGTCTTCATGATTGTTAATGACTGTTGCGCAAAGCTGACATGTCTTTATTATGACAACCATAAATTACCCAAGACAACATAACCTGTCATAAAAATGCCATAGCAGGCCTAATGATCAGAATTAAAGAGGCTATTTAGCTTTATGCCTTAACATTACATTAACTGTCATAAGCGGTTGTTTTTGACATTTGCTATCAAGAAACCATGATAACCAGCTTTGTCATGAATAATTTCTTTTATCTCAACTACAGTGGTACATTTCTTATTTTCATCTCACTCTCCTCCTTAATTAGATTGTGATAACAAACTATCAAATAAACTGAGATGCATTCACTTGACCCAAATTCATTTAGATCCAACTGGCTCCAGGACCCAGACTATTTTGCTGACAACGTTGCATGCCTCTCCACCCTCATGTACAAGAAAAGGCAGAAAGTGTGCAGAGATAAATCTTGCAACATCCACTGTGACAGATTACGTCCTTAGAGGCATGAAATGTAGAGTCGTGGGAACTGCGTACCACACCTCAACAATTTCATAGAAGTAAAGATGGATAGATAATGTTCTGAGAGTTCTTGCTTGGATGTCAGTAGACATGCCGATTTGGTTCTTGACCCTCTAAGAGAACATTTTAGTTTCCAGACTTTCCTGAAAAGCAGGGTGTGTACATACATATCTGTTATCACACTGTCCTAGCATAGACCTCAGGTGGCCTGTGGTTGACCTGCTAGGATAGTTTATAGTTGCCACTTCAAGAATTTTCCTTGTATCTCACTGTGTGTTACCTTGAACTCAGAACAGTTCACTTTATTATTCCAGCCTTCACCAGAGGAAGCCGTCAGGAGTACACCTCCACAGACCCCAGTTTCACCATGAGGAGGAAGATGGAGCACTTGAGGGAGGAAATGGAACAGATAGGACTCTTACGACAGGTCAGAAGCCCCACAGATTGTTATGCATTTTGCACAAAGCACTGAGTCATTCAAATCACAAAGCCTGCCAGATCCTGCTTTTGTTTCGGTGTTTATACTTTAAAGTGAATAAGTAATGTTGGTATCAGATCTCCAGAAGATCGTGTGTGTTCTCTTACTGAGCATTTCCAGTACAGACATCTCACAGCTGTATTTGGTTTCTAAGAAGTTGAGTCATACTGTACTGCATGATCAGTCCTATAACTGACTCATCTCATTGTGTAAGGCCAAATTTTATATGTGTAATTCATTCTGCCATGATTTTCCCAGATTAGATTTGTCAATTTAAAAGATAATTGTACAAATAAAGAGAGTTGCTATTTGTTGTAAAACTGTTGAAGTATAAGACCGTGAAGATACATAATTAGAAAGCCTATACACACCCAGACATCATGCAAGTTACTCAGTCATGATTTTTTCCCTGCAGAAGCTAACATTAGCTGCTGATGCTACGGTGGGTCTCCTCATTATCTTTCCCCACCTGATAAAAGGACCAGGAATCACTGGATAAAACAGTTACAAGTGACAGCGATGTTGGTGGTGTTGGTGTTATCGTGCGAGACTATGACAAATATACGACAAATTGTGACTTTCTTAACTTGTATAATTATCCTTTAAATTGACAGACATCCTATGTGTAATTTGTGACACAATTTAATCGAGAACAAAAAATGCTGACCAGTTTGCAATTGGACTGAGGAGGCTCCATCTTTGCATCTGGTATCCTGTGTTTAATACATCCTGCCAACTTCCTGACACAGTTTTTGTAATAGTCACACTTTGGATTGTATCACAGTTTTGAGTCACAGATTGGATAATTTTTCGAATCAGAAAAAAAAAAGGAAGACTAATATAACTTTTGCTTATTCATTCTGTAAACACTGAACATTTGCCCGTGGTCTTAAAGGAGCAATATGTAGCAACTGCATGTGTAAAAATGAGAACAGCAGTCCAAATAGCGAGTTGGCACCATAAACAGGATATTAAATAGGTTGAAATCCTTTTTAACATACAGTATCTGATTGAAGTGTTGTTTGTAGTAGTTTCCCCTGCCCCCTCCTACCCAGACTCAGGGAAAGCTTTGCAGGCTGCAGGAGCTCTGCAGGAGCTCTGCAGGAGGTACAAGAGATGGTAAATTGAAAGTAACAAGCGACAGAGTCCTAAAAGTTTGACAGACTAATCAATAATGAAAATAATCGTTAGTTGCAACCCTACAGTGTGCGGAATGTGATAAAATCCTGTCACAGCACACTTCAATTTTTGGTCATGTTTCTCATTTCCTTGGGAAGGTGGTCCTCTGAATTTTTTTATTAGAGGAAACATCAGAGGGATTCAGCCATACATGTTTGAGCCTCATTTAGACTCAGACTCAGAGGAGCAATCTGTTGTGCACCAAAGTCTGCCAGTAGCAGACTTACAAGTGTGCAGTTTGACACTATTAACCGGAGCAGCTGAACAAAAACAGAGGCTTTGTAATTGTACTGAGAATAATTACAGAGTCAAGCCCTCAGCAGCAAATCAGAGACTGTCAGACACACCTAAACTATGTGAAGAGGGCAGAGTGTTCTTGGCTTAAAAGCAAACTTAACCAAAGAAAATAGAACACGGAAAGCAGCTTGAAGATAAGATGCTATGGTCTAAAAGAAGGATGGCGACATGACGTCTTGCCAGGAGTAATCAAAGATTAATGGTGGAGGAAGTATTCCTGTCTAAAGTACAAGTATGAATACCATCTTGTAAAAATACTCTGTTAGTAAATATAATTGAAGAGTGCATTGAAAATGTTATGTAATTACAATCAGGAAACTGTACTTAAACTATTAAAAGTAAAAGTACTCAATGCAGACAATTGTCCCCTGTGACTGTTACACTAATATATGTTATTAGGTTATTATTCCTTATGCATTAATGTAAAAGCAGAATTTCACTGTTGTACTGTAGTTGGTTGAGGTGGAGCTCATTTTGAACTTTTTTGTATTAGAGCAGCAACGATTAGTCGATTAATCGATTAATCGATTAGTTGTCAACTATTAAATTAATCAACTTGCTAAATCATTTTGAGTCTTTTTTCACACAAAAAAGTCCAAATTCTCTGATTTCAGCTTTTCAAATGTGAAAATGTTCTGGTGTCTTTCGTTCTCTATGAGAATAAACTGAATGTTTTTGTGTTGTTGACAAAACAAGACAAGGCTTTGGGAGGCAATGATCATCCTTTTTCACTATTTTCTGACATTTTATGGACAAATAACGAAATGGTTGACAGATTAATCGATACTGAAAATAATCATTAATTGCAGCTTTAATTTATATAAGACTCCAAATAATGATTGCAATCATTTTGGATTAACCTGCTGATAATTTTCTCCATTAATTGATTACCAAAGTGACACGTCCTTCACAATGCCTGTTTTGTCAAACTGATGGTCAAAGCGTAAAAACTATTAAAAATAATTAAATAATCACCAGGAAAAGTGGAACATCTTCACATTTGAGAAGCTGGAACCATGAAAATATATAAATGACATAAAAATGACTTTGAATGATTATCAAAATACTGTAGATGCCAAATAATTTCCTGTCAATCAACAGTTTTAGCTGCA